>JASCRG010000027.1:9481-21869 GCA_030264185.1 Cephus rjabovi | reverse complement strand
ATTATGCAGCAGTTTGGTGTGTAATTATAGCTTATTCTTCTTATTATACAAGAGCAAAAGTATAAATTAAAGCATGATATGCTTTTAGAAGAAGTTACTGGTGCAGGCCTCATGAAAGCACGTGTTCCAGGCTAGGGATTTCATAGTTTTCGATCTGTCAAAAAACCACACCGAACTCGTGGACCTACTATAGTTCCGAAAAGCGCATACCTCCGAAAGGAAGGTTTATTGTATTCTGACGTATTTTGACTTATTGATGAAGAATATAATAGTGGAAATACCCGCAAAAATTAATTAACAAAAAATTGCGATTTTTCAGGAAAAAAACTTTTCTAATATTTTTTTCGTTAAATACTGATTTAAGGGAAAAATGTTTTAAGTAAACATTGTAGCTTGTAAAAGATTACATCTTTTACGTCCTATGCATTTTTATTATAAAACTATTTTTCAAGAGAAATAAGATAATGTTCAAATAAACAAACATTCGTAAAAAAGAATTCTAATAAAGAATAATTATGATTGATAGACTATGTTACTATGAGTTCATTAGTTTCAGTACATAATTACTTGCGGGAAGGTTGAAATTTAGATTTTAAAGTGTATTCTTTTTTCCTTTTTGTATTTTTTTTTTCTTGAAAAATGGTCATTTTTTGTTAATTAATTTTGAGGGTATTTCCATTATTATATTCGTCATCAGCACGTCAAAATACGTCGAATTACAAAGACCCATACTTTTAGGAGGTATGCGCTTTTCGGAAGTTTATCCCTCCTCTATGAGATTGGAGTTTATTGTCGGCTTACATTGCATGTATCAAACATATTATCAGTCCCGTTTTCGAGATTACCATGTATTGCCGATACTTTACGCCAAATATTGTTACAACTTTAGAACCCTCCAAAAGTTCTGTTGAAGGATATCCCCATGAAAAATAAATATTGTGACGTGAGCATTTTGATGCACGTCGCAAATTAGGCGAATTAGGTTACAGAACGTTTCGCATGGCATTGGACTGATTTTATTATAAGAATTTGTATTTATTTCCCTGTGGGAAATATTTCGTTTGTTTTTGAGTTCATAAAGCGGATCCGAGAGGATCGAAACAATTTCTATTGAGAGCCTTAGAGTGCCAACTACGTGCCTGGCGGAGCGCTGTCGGGGAGCGGTGACGTCAAGACAGGAGCATACAACCTGGCGGCTCAACTACACGAAGGAAGCGGCCAATGTTTTCAGGATCAGGGGGCATACAGGGGTTGCAGAAGCGGCGTGGAGCCGAATATCGACGGAGTAGAGGTGGATGTGTTTCTTGCCTCTCGGAAATAGCACTGCAGCCATTCTAACGTAGCAAGATGCCAGGATCTATTTTATCGAGATCGTTAGAAAAATTGAAGATCGCAAGTTCACTAGTGGAGCCAATATAACAGCGAACCTGATTGGATCAGGGGGTGTTATTACGGTGCGCTCTCGGGAGGGTTTCCGATTTTGGAAATTTGTATCGTCACTCACGGCGTGGCCTAGCTGAGGGATAGACGCTTTTTGACGCTCGTTTAGTGCCTATTTTTGATTTGTTTTATCGTATTGTGTCTGTTGGAGTGATGTATAACCCAGGAGAGTGTTCCTGTGGATAGTAGGAGCTACTGGACAACGGTAAGTGACGCTCACGGGTATTCTGACTACCTCTCAACTCACGAGATCGACCGATCTTTTCTATTCAACGTGCTCTTACGCGTCATCCTACGCTTTCCTATTCACTACGGGTTCGAAGATAGCTAATCCGATGACAAACAGAGGATCGGTCTCACACTTCCTTCTTTTTATTCTTCCGGTTTTGCGTCTAATCGTTCAGTCCATGCCTCGCAGAATCGTCTCCCTGGTACACGGGTGCGTGAATTACTATCGTACCGGTTCTTATCGTACGGTTATTATATCGTATCATTAGTTGCGTTGTTCTAGCGGGAACATTTTTTGATAATATCGTTCGAGTATTGTCCAAGTGCGTTCTGTAAAATCTCGATCTGATTTTCATGCCTATCACTTGTACTCAGTAGAATTGTTCTTTTTTTTCTATTTAAAATAAATGGGATCTGTCTCTGGAGTTTTCTTACAATAGTTCGATGTTGTATAAAATAATCTCATTAGTTTTTAGAGTGCTTTTAGAGTTTTTAGACTCCCAATTCTTGCTCTCGTTCTCTCTCTATCTCTCTCTGACTGTCTACTCTCGTCCCTTACAAGGGGGGTACACCAACTGTGGGTCACGGATTCAGTTGAAATTTGTCAGTAATGTAGTATAGCATCACTAGAGAAGGATGCTCAAACCGTACGACCCAACGTTGACTCATAAACCGAAAAAATCGATTCAAAGTATGTGGCGTATCATGTATACTAGTTTTGTTACATTGAAATTTCAAGTAGCGCCGTAGCTCAGAGATAGAGTGCCAGACTATCACTCTGACGACACGTGTTCGATCCCTGCCCGTGGACTATTGAATTTTTTTTTTTTCATTCATGAACGATATATAAATTTATTTGGAATATTATTATATCACAAATAACACAAATTAAATATAATTATAATATAACACACACACGCACATTTATATATTGTATATAATAATATGTTACAGAAAATTTATTTTCACCAAATAATTTGTCATGCATATTACCATGAAAATATTTCGGGTTACATTAGTATATTTTTCACCTTTTTTCGCCCTGCTAATTGACCTTAGCTATAGTACTCTTATACCTGATGTGAGCGGGTAGATCCCAACGACCCCAAAAATTCCTTTTGTATTCTACCTACAACTAGTTTGAAGCAAACAGGCGACAGCGTCGGTTGTCTCGTTGCGTTCCAGCTTGAATTTTTTGAACAGTGAACAGTGATTTTTTCTGTCGTGAATTATACAAAGAAAGTTTAAAAAAATGGAAAAAGATCTAAAATCTTCGACCAGTAAGAATCCAGATGAGGAGGATCTCACGGAGAGATCTTTTTTGAGCGAGCAATTCAAGGGCGAATTCACTAACGCTCTAATTGCTGCCAAACAATTTTACGAAGAAGAAAATCTTTTGACTCATCCCCTGAAAATATCAGTTCTGTTTCTCTGGCCATGGCGAAAACGATAAGTGAAGAAACAATACGTGTTCTAAACGAATGCTTCATTTCATGTAAAGAAGAGCTGATTGTATTTAATGAAAGTGATGATAATAAAGAATTTTCAGAGGTTTGTTTTATTTTTTCTTATCAGTATTATTGAAGTTTCTATCCGTTTCACACAAAATTTAAATTAAATATATATTCATTTATTTAATCAGTGTATGGATGAGCCAACGGACGTGGATAATTATATTTCCGAAGAGTTTCAAGATCATCCTATGAAATATATACCATTGCAATATAAAGAAAAAGTTGTTGCTCTTGCCCGAGCACATCCGAAATGGAATTCGACCACACTCCAAAGAAATGGCGCCCATCGCCTAAAACGAAAAGATCAGCTTCGGCGATGGGAGAAGGACGTCAAAGAAGGTTGAACGAGAATCGACAAAATACGGTTAATCCATTCCGAAGTTTTTGAAAGTTTCAAGGAAGCCAGAAGCTGCTATAAACAGGTAGAAATATATGAAATATTTCATTTATCACATCGAAAAAATGATTGCATATGTTTACATAATACCTATACATATATACATATTGAATGTACGTAAAATCTTCACAGGTGACTACCAGGACACTGCAGCAATGGGCACTTTAGGTAGCCTTTCCGTTTTTATCGGAGAATTTTCGATTTGAAGCTAGCGTTTCATGGGTCAATAACTTCAAGCGCAAGCATAGAATAAGGCAAAGAAAAATTACAAAATTTACAACTAAAAGAGATGTCGCTTCATTTGAAGAAACAATAGAGGCTGCAGAAAAATTTCGGAAGCCAGCGAGATGCCTGATCTCAAACTTTAATTTGGACTTCGTGATCAACACGGATCAAATTGGTTGCCAGTACCAGACCACGTACAATAGATCATTGGATTTTCAAGGAAGCGAAACTGTTTTTGTGCAAAAGCACAATTTAAATAAAATTTCACACTGTTATACCGCACAATATAGTATAACAGCATCAGGCAAGTTACTTCCTCGAGTCTTTTTATGCTTGCAAGAACCCTCAAATAAGTTTGAGCCTATAATTTTAAAAACAGTGAAGAAACTAGTGCGTGAATTTAGTAATGTTGTAGTCACTTGCTCTAAATCGGGAAAACTAACAAAAGATCTTTATAAAATATTTCTCGAAAGTATTGTTGTGTCCTTCGTTAAAAAAAATAAATTTATGTTAATTGTTGATTCCTGGGGGGTCAAACAGATATGACTTTATACTCCGAAATATTCGAAAATGACTGTGGGGAAACAACTTGCACTTTGAAAATTATTCCTCCAAAATGTACACCACTTTGTCACCCATGTAACGTATATTTTTACAGGCAAGTTAAAAATATTATTAAACGGTTGCAAAATGCGCACACATTGTTGAAAGATCAACGAGAAATAGCACCTCTGTGAAGTTAGCCCATCATTATGCTCATTTCAAAAAAATAGTTGGAGTTCTGATTGCCCGCAGAAGAGTTCTAGAGTTCCTGATGGTTTTTAGAAATAGTTCTGTCGATTAAATGTGGAAAATCGCGATTTAAAAAAATGAGGGGCTAGCTTCACGGCGCCCATCATTTTTGAAGAAATGTAATTTTTTTGGGAGTTTTGAATAGATTAACAATAGTTCTAGAGTTCTCTGTACTTTTTATCAATAGTTCCGGTCATTATCCGAATTTACTCTACTTGCGATGGCGAATCTTCAAAGTCCCAGAACTCTTTCAATTTTAATTTATCAGCTTTTTACCATAGGAATTATCGATGGAACTCTTTGAAAACTAACCAGAACTCCCAACTAATTATCTTTTTCTTGAAATTGTCTCCTCGTATTGCTTGTCTCATTTCTGTTTATCGCTACTCAAGTCAGTCAAAAAAAAATGAAGAGTTCCAGGAGTTCTGGGTAGTTCTCAAAGAGTTCTATCGATAATTCTTATGGTAAAAAGCTGAGAAATTAAAATTGAAAGAGTTCTGTGACTTCGAACATTCTGCGTAGCAAGTAGGGTAGGTTCGAGAAAAAAAAAAATGAAGAGTTCCAGGAGTTCTGGTGGGAGTTCTGGATAGTTCTCAAAGAGTTCTACAAAACGAATACCTGGAATTAATTAATCCATCCAGTATTTCGGGAGTATCGAATTTTATAAGATTAATTGATTTTTTGAAAGACTCATTTCAAAATGATTTTTTGAAATCTGAATATGTATTGTACCCAAAACCTACAGGGAACTCTAGAACTGTTTGAGAACTATCCAGAACACTGAAAAAAATACGATTTTCTAAAAGATGGTGGGCTGATACATTTTTTCAAACTTTATTTTCAAGCGGATAATGACCGGAACTATTGATAAAAAGTACAGAGAACTCTAGAACTATTGTTAATCTATTCAGAACTCCCAAAAAAATTACATTTTTTCAAAAATGATGGGCGCCGTGAAGTTAGCCCATCATTTTTTTAAATCGCGATTTTCCACATTTAATCGACAGAACTATTTCTAAAAACCATCAGGAACTCTAGAACTCTTCTGCGGGCAATCAGAACTCCAACTATTTTTTTGAAATGAGCATAATGATGATAACTTCTCAGGGGTAGAAATAGCATCACGGGAAGATGCTACAAAAATACACTTGCTTGTTCTTCACTAATTGAGCGCTCCTGTTTTCATTCCCATGTAAAAATATGCCTGGTTTGCTGCTAAATTGATAGAAAAAAGAGAAGTATTTTTAAATATTAATGACATGTGCTTACCTCTAACTATTTCAAAAAACCACTGTGAATGTAAAGAAGTGTCATTTATAAAGTGCGCATGGTGTGCGACGAACCTTTGCTTCGGATGCTTTTATGATCGCTATCACCCTAAAAGTTGTAATCAATCTATAAAGAGTGATGAAAATCATGATGATGATCATATGTAAAATAATAATTATAAGTTATGAGATAATAAATGCTTTATACAAAATTTTTGTTGTTATTAATCATTTTGTGATCAATTATTTTTAAAAAATATATACTATGACAAAGTATTTTATGTTGTGCATGAATGAAAAAAAAAAAATTCAATAGTCCACGGGCAGGGATCGAACACGTGTCGTCAGAGTAATAGTCTGGCACTCTATCCTTGAGTTACGGCGCTACTTGAAGTTTCAATGTAACAAAACTAGTACACATGATACGCCACATACTTTGAACCGATTTTTTCGGCTTATGATTCAACGTTGGGTCACATGGTTTGAGCATCCTTCTCTAGTGATTCTATACTACATTACTGACAAATTTCATCTGAATCCGTGACCCACAGTTGGTGTACCCCCCTTGTTAGTCGGTTCGCCTCGTACTGAATGGTTCCCGGCCGTTCGCGTATCTCCATCGCCATTTGGTCGGATTCGGGAGATCCCGCGGCGGCTGGGGGCCCTGCGATCGAATCGTGGTGAGGCGAGCGCCTCGTCACAATGTATATAAAATATATCTTTTATAAACTTGGTTTTTCTTCTATGAAAAATACTATAACTCAGATATACATATATTCAAATATATTTAAATCGTACAATCATTATTTGTTTCATATATTGTCAAGTATATATATATATGTTATGTCTAGAGTTTCATACCTTGACTATATACAACATAAACCTGGAGCCGTGGTTTTGGCTTCGAAGTATATTTGAAAAGGAAACTTTCTCGGAAGAAATGAACAACGAAGGTTCTCAGTTAGATCGGTATTTATCGGTTTTGGGTCGGTCCAGCAAATGTAATGAAAAGACAATTAATTCCGCGACTAAGCGTTACGGAAGTTAAAATTGAACCAAAGAAGATATATTACATGGAAGCACAGGTTCCCTGTTAATCTTCTTCTTCTTGTTCCTTATGGCTTTATATCCTCATAGAGGGCCCAGTGCCAGGTCCCCTGTTAATAATTGGCACAGAAAACGAAGTGTATATTTCCGTCGGTAGACTGCGCGGCAACCTATCAATGTGCCACACACAATCACAGAGGTTCAAGCCACGCTCCTCGCGATTGTCTCTCTCAAGCGTATGCCTACCGGACTATAATGCTGTTTCGCTTGCACTGATGGCCGACCAAGCATTCGGCGCCTTGGTAGGAGGCAGCGATTGTTTCAACTTGCGTTAAGGGGGTATTCTGGTCTAGATGCATAAATTTTGGGCGTTTTGTCGAGCTCGATACAAAAAAATATTTTTACCATTCATTTTTGTACAAGTTATTTATTGATTATTTTAAAAATTTACAAAAAAATTTCGAGAAAAGAATAAAAATTAAAAAAGTAATAAGCTGGTAAACTTGGAGGTAAAAAAGGGTGTGTTCTGGTTGACACGATTGCAGCCCTTCTGATCATCTGAAACAAAATTTGAATGAAGATTATTAATTAGTAAAAATGTCGTTATAGCCCCTACCTAAGAGAAAACGGAAAAACATTTTTTGGCAAAATAGCGGTTGTCTGAAAAAGGCATTTTACGACATTTTTTCATCATTTTTAGTTTTTTAAAATAGTAAAAAAATTAATTTTGATATAAAAATGGTAGGAGCCATAGAAGGTTATATATTAAAGGTTGGCACAAAAATTAAAGTAAATTAGTCAAATAAAACTTGTGATATCGCTGCTCAGTCGAAGGCTCCGGCATCTATCGAATATTTTCAAAGTCCATCTCGCAGAGGTAAGGCGATTAAGCCACAGATGTCACTCTAGCATTATTTCGTATTTATTATTCGAGGAATAGTTCCGACGGCATGACTTTTGTAGCGGCGTAGTAATACGAGTATTGTAAATCCTCCCGAGGTTTTTATTGGTTATCTGAACCCACTACTTTTAATTTTTAATGGGGACGCGAGTCCAGCCCTACAGTGAACTTTCCGTGTACTTCATTCTTTTCTGAGTTACCATCGTGGTCGTATGTAAATTTTGTACCTTCAGTAGTTTCGATAATGTCGGTAAGAATTATGTAACGAGCCACGAAATCTTTTCCATACAGCTGACTTTCTTATCGTTCTTCGTGTTTTGCATTTTCTCCCAGGGCCTCCGCCTATGAATGATTTCGTATCGCTAACGTGGAAAAGATTCTGTATATCGCTTATATTTCTTTTGTGAATTAACATTTCTTGATTCCGTTACATTTTTTAGTGCAAAAGTCTTGTGTCCCTGAAGACCTACCAAACAGAATCCGCGAGTTCTCGCTTCTCAAGGACGCGTGTATTGCATTTTGTTTGTCTCGCTTCTCGACCCCTGACGTATCATAACGCATCGTCCTGCTTCACGGGAGCTGAAGTATTGACAAAATTAATTTCCGACATTTACTTTGATTTGCATTTTGTCGCATTTACCTAAATTGTTAACGATATTTTTTTGACTTGTTCCGGAATTATCATTTGTTAATTGTTGAAGCTCTAAATTGTTCTAAATAAAAAGACACCTATTATTGTTTCCTATTCCGAGGTTCTCATTCTCCTAACCGGTTCCCATACCAACATCTAGGCACCCCCTGCCCCACTACCATCCTGTATCGTATATATTCATAATATTCAAACTTTATTATTATCGAAAATCTAATTCATTGAAACATATATATATCTCGATTTATGCCAGAATTAATCCTATATATACATATCTTTCACTTAACTAACACACCGTCATTAAAATAAAATCACACATTCAAATAACACTCATTATACCCTGCATTTATATATCTAAGGCTCTATAGTCTTTCTGTTTTAAATTAATTGAGGTTCACGAGGAACTGATACAACGATTTGATCTCGAGTTATCAGAATCACCAAATCAATCATCCGTCGTTATTTTAAAAGAACTATTTATATATCGAAGTATATGTAATTAAGGTAGACGATACCGATGAATGTTGTAGATGAGTTGTCGTAATTTCGTCCTTAGTAGTGTCATCAAATCGGCATTATATTCGTCAAACTGAAGATTATTCGGGATGGTATGATGAATTCTCTTTAGCCCCTCGTGTTCCAATATTTTGCGGCCAAGCGGTTTTACTTGCTCCGATATATAAATGGGATAATCATAGTAAAAACAAAAAACTCTGTCGCCTGGTGTCTCTCGCTGCTAATAAGGGGAATTTAAAAACAAAAGTACAAATTCGAATATAATTGTTAATTACCGCAATGTTAAATATATATACCTGATATAATTGGTGGTTACACCCGATAACACGAAATAAATTACGTGTTTCCCCTCAGACAGTCGATTTGCGAAAGGGACGAGGAGCATTGTGCGATTCTCTACGTCGATTTCCGTGAACGGAGAGAGGGGATATTAGTATATTCGAGTGCCCTCGGTGTAGTTTCGGATAATTACAATATAGAAAAATGACTCATTGTCAGTCGATAACTAACCGTTACAATCGTCTGTGCTAGTCGGTAGGACCTCTCCGTCCTTTCTGGAATTGTTTTGCAGATTTCGTTCTGTGACGCAAAGATGCGTCTGGCGCTCAATCAGTCTTTTAAAATATCGTATTCCGGAGAAAAGATTATTAGTCATTTGTCGACGGAGAATCAGCTGTTTTGCTACGAACAGATCGGGTATTTTGTTTTTAAGTAATTTCCTTAATACCCTATCTCGTTTGGGATTTTTCATCATAGTATAATAATTACGATCAAACTTCACTAAAATAAGTTCATTTGATCATTGAATTTTACAGCTTGCCACAAGCGAACAACTATTCAATATTTACGAGCTTCGCAGGCAGCGTAAGCGAACCCGGAGACACGAATGGGAATGGGACTTCTTCTCACTTTTTAACCTGCGGGGCATCTTTGGAATGGAGCCGATGGAGGTAAGGCCCCTTTGGTGGCTTCTACCCAGGGAGGACGAAGGGTGCTTTGCGGATCCTGAGTTATCAAGTTCCGAGGAGGAGTACGAGGAGGAGTACGAGGGGGAGAAAGTCCTCCCGTCTACGAGCTCTTCTTCTCCAAAGGTATGTGTTAATTTAAAAGTGTCGGAAGAAGATGATTGAAGAGAGGGTAGTTTGTATGCGTTTATACAGAGTTCCTCCTTCTCTGATTCCAGGACCACGGATACATCTCCATCAGGGAGATGGTGATGGTGCGGCTGAAAAGGCAAGGTCTTCGGGCGGCAGCAGAGAACATATGGTGGCCTGTCCGGGATGAGCCCGCGGCCGATTTGCTGGGTTTACGTACCTTATTTGACATGGAGCCTCTACCGTGGGAGGAAGACGAAGAAGGAGAACGTTGGGACTTGGATTGTGTATAAAACAAAATGTTCCCCTATTAGTACGCCAGATGTAACTGGCAATGTCCCACACGAGTTATGATGACTACAGGAGCATTACCGATAAGATAAATAAACACTAGAAATCGAGGTGTCTTCATAGAGGAATGGTCGAGAGGTAGCCAGTGAGAATTGACAGCTAAATCGAGCAGCATCACTCTTATTAATATTCATATTGTAATTAGAGTTAAAATCCTTTTGTAATCGTTTTTAAAAAGGATAAATTCATATCCAGGAACTCAATTCTGGTTACTTTTTTTTTATAATCTGTGTTTGTTTGCTTATTACATTTTCTTTCGTATTTCTGCTATTTTAATTCCAGTCTCTTCTCATTTTTATCACTATACATCGATTCTTGACCTCTCATAATCATCGATATCAATTTAAGCAACTTATAATTATTATATTTGGTGAAGGAACTCCTTAGATTCCATAAATCACAGTAGATGTTAGAATCTCCTAGGTTTTCAGTTACATATTTATTTGGTCGCGGTATCCATATGTTTTAGTATATTTAGAATCAATTCCATCTCATATACAACTTCATTCATTCTTCCCATGGTAATTAAAGAGATAGCCCGATCCTGAGTAAAGGGCGAAAGCATTTATTCGAAACAGGGAAAAACAATTGTACGTTGTGCACCTAGGGGTGAACGCTCCTTCTTTCAGACGATGGTGGAGATTGCTGCCCTAGCGAAGCGAAGGAGGCAACTACACGAGTCTGAAAAAAAGCGTTCATCCTGGAATTTTTGAAATATTTCAATGAAATTTTTAGGGAATAAAGCTAAAAGGTGGTACTACCCGTGCAGAAATTATTTGAGGAGTCTCCATTTCCTATGAAATCCTGATCGAGATTTATCAGGGAATCCCTGGAACGGGATTCCTCATACGATTTCACATGGATCCCACTTTGCATCCCAGCTAATAGCGGTGAACAGCTATCGAAATAATGGCGCCACCTGCTTTCAGACTGTACCCGTTGGATCCCGATTCGATGCACATAAGCGTTCATGTTTAGAACTTGCATATTTATTACTTTAATATTCATAAAGTTATTTTATCGAATCTAACGTTTTTGAGATGAGGTACTCGAGGTCATTAAGACACATTCATATTTTTTAGTAAGAGTAAAATTACATATATGACCAGAGTCCATAAGCAACACAGAAATATACGAGAAGCACGAGCGAGAACTAGTTCGCTGCCGTGCCACCAGGTGACCATTGCAACTCGCAAGCAGAATCCGAAGACCCTGAGAATAATTACCCCTCCGATGTTGCTATTACTTTTGCGATTTCGACGTTATCTTGTATCCTGCATCTCTCATTCGTGAGAGTAGAATTCTTTTTAGACCATACCGTCCGTTGAGGACTCTCTGTTTTGTTTTGATTACAGCAACCAATCCAGCGTCCTTCGCCCGAGCACAGAATCCAGTAGCGCAGCGTTAGCTACCCTGAAAAATTCAGAGAGTGGTTGGTCTCGCTGCTCGATTCATTCGTAGCCGGAAGTGTTGGCTTCCGCAACGTCAAGTCATTCCCGAAACTTCAAAGACACCGATTTTGACAGACTCGACAGATACCGAATAGATACTCGAATCGTAATAAATGAAAAAAGTTAACTCGAAAGGAAAATCTGAATTAAAATCTGATTTGAAATCGCTCTAGAGTCCCTATAAAATTCGATCTGGAGTTCTTATGAAATACGAAATGGAATCGGCCTGGAGTCCCTGTAAGATCCTTTAAGGTAACCTAATTAGAATCCAACTTGCCATCATTACATTCCATCTTGGAATCCGTCAAGATACCTGATTCGATCCCGGTCTGAAGTTGTGGATGCTAGCCAGAATCCGGCCGGATCCCGAGCACAATTTCTGCACGAGTATCGAATAGAAAGTATTTTTATAAAATGCAATTTTTTGACCCACCTACGTATACAGTAACGCGCAATTGAAGTGGAACACTTGAATTTTTTTACATATCTGTGAAAGTATGACGGATTTCGAAAAA
>JASCRG010000026.1:109771-149173 GCA_030264185.1 Cephus rjabovi | reverse complement strand
CTGTTACATTCTTGGGGCGTTGAAAATACGATAGACGTATCATTGGATTTGCCGTATGAAATATCGTAATTCTGAAGTTCTGTATATGGAAAGAATATGGAAATAATATTTTTATAAAGACTATAGACAAATTTTGAGTTTTAAGAATGTCCAAATCCTTGAGTTGTGCACAATTACTTGAATTTTTTATATTATCAAAACTAAATTCTTACCTTCAAAAGTCCGTCGGCTCAACCTTTTACCGGAAACACGCGCGATACTTGAAATAACTAGTAATGCAACAGGAAGTTTTATGGTGATTAAATGAACGGTTAAATGCATCATATAATTTGTGTAAAATTTTCTCCGTTCCTGTTTACTTCACTCGCTATAAGTTTATTAATATGTTTCACTTATGTTTCTTTCTTTTTATACTTTCGTTTCGTATATTTATATATATATATATGTATACAAAGAACATAGAGGCCCTCACAACTTACGTTCGCTTACGTCAGGCAAAGCCCGGGTTGGGGACATCCGAGCATTGCAACTGGTCACGGATAAGAAAGAGGAGGGAGTTTTAAGAGTTTAATAATAAAAACTAGAGTTTCCAAAATATGTATATTATTTTTCAAAACATATACTTTATACAGCTTAAAAAAGGTAAGCCATTCCCTGGGAGTGGAAATATTTTTTTAAAAATATTTTTATATCCTTTAAATCTGACTTAACAATATTAGCAACTGGTTTGATTCCTATTGAAAACTGAATATGATCTATTTGACTGATCATTAATTTATTTATATAGATTTCGTCAAATTTTGTTATTAAATATACTTTTAATCTTTACAGACAATCTGTATCAACTCCAACCGATAAGGATATCTGATAAGGATGTTTGATTTCTTGGCAATGAATAGAAATACAGTATGATGAATTATTATTCGAAAGAAGTATGTTCACTGAAACATTTGTCTTGGCTTGAAAAAGAAATTCACCTGTACAATATGTTTAATCAAAATTTCAAATGTTTATCGATTCTCTTGATTTTTTTAAATTGGCAGACGTTTTGACATTGAGGAAGGACGTAATTAATCCTTGTACTGTTAATAAAATAATTGCAGCGACTAAACGAATTAATAAAATCTTCCTTAACACATTGTTAAACACGTTCAAGAGTTTCTGTTGTGATATAGAAATTTACTTAATAACCAAAGATATTGCTTATAACATGTGCAAATAAACTGTTATCAAACATTTGCGTAATGCATTTTTCGATGAACGTTTTTATTTAATTAAAGAAAACATTATTAGTCTACACACAATTGCCATACTGTCATTTCGCTTTGTAAAAACATTAAATAATTTCAAACTTGACTTCTTTCCGTAAAATAAATGCTTTCTAAAAGTGTGAGCCTGTGATGCTATTATTAAAAATAACACAAGTATAATCGAGGAATAAATATATCTTTTCATTTTGATTTTCTGACACGACGTTTACAATATAGGAAGATAAGTTACATCATGAAAAGCCTATTGTTTTTATAAATTAAGTTTACACGAATCGTCGATGCAATAGAAATATAAATGTTAACAGTGTCTTTATTGTCGTATTAGTTTCCACAAAGGAACGATTCCCAAGCCAGCCCAGGATGAACGTCATCGACAATTCTCTAATTCCACCAATTTAAAACGGTTCAGGTAGGTAATTGCCACATCTAGGAAAATTGTTGGGCACCGGTGGTAAATCGTACTGATCTCCAACATGAAAAATTAATTCCATTCCGACCATCGTATGAATGACAAAGTGACAGTGAAACAGCCACCACCCTAAGGATTAATTATAATAATTAATAAATGTGAAACAGCATAAAAATATGATAATTCCTTACCTGGATTATCAGTCAAGAAACGAAAAATGACGTAACCCCCTTGCGGTATTATAATCGTATCTTTACCAGGAGGTGCAGTATATCCACCGTTCATTAGAGTGTTGTAATGTTCCCTAAGAACTGCGTTGACGTCACTGCTGGTGAAATTAGTGCCTTCGGGTTTTCTACCCATTTTGAAAACACGGAACGAGTAACCGTGCAAATGGAACGGATGAACCAGCGCAAGAGAACCTAAAGAAATAAAAAATAAAGCGAAATTAATTCGTCAATTCAAAATATTTTTTAATCAATAAATCATTGCAAAACTTACGAGCGTCGTATACCATGACCTCGACCACTGCTCCTAACTTAACGTCCAAAACGTGCGCGCATCTGCACGGGGTTGTGCAATTAGGAGGCATACGAAATGCATTACATGTATCCTGTGGATTCCAACCCTGGGAGAGAGGTGGATACGGCAAAGTCTTATGTGAAATATTATCGACCAAGGCGAGTAACTTTGTTTGATCATTGGCGACTGTAAAAAAATATAAAAAAAAAATAAAAAATTTTGAACTTCAAGTTAAATTCATTTTATCATTATTTACTGCATGAAACGAAAAATACACTCACCCATAAAATTACCATAGGTTCCCGGCTTAAATAAGACGTCTAGTTCATTTGAATAATCATGAAACCAAAATGGCAATACAAAACGATAATCTGGATCTGGAACAAGGAAAGCAGGATCTACTTCAGTCGCTGACTGTACTTCATTTGGACATAGACTATTCGATTGGGTCCCATCGCACACGAATTTCATGTTATTGTATTCCTGTGAAAGAATTCTGATATGAAGACCCTTATGGAAAAGTCTAATTAAATAAATTATTATTACCACTCCCATGGATACAGCATCATTGTACGATGGTCGAGGAGATGTTGGAGTTTTTGGACCACCGTTGTACCTCAATATAGCTAATTGCAGTACTTCGTTATCAGCGCATTCGCCAAGTCCTTTTAATTTAATCCAATAAGTTCCCACAGTCTGATTGGCGGTTAGTACAAAATCAAAACGTTCGCCTGGAATAAATTTTCATCAGAATTATTATAATTGTACCAAGAGACAATATCAATGGTAGAACCAAGACTGACCAGATGCTGATGTAAATACATTTACTGTTCTTGGACTCACAGATTCCCCATCCTGGGCAATGAAAAGCATCGAATGTTTTTCAATACTAAATTGCGATATGCAAACAGTACAGAAAGAATTGATAACACGAAATCTGTATCTCTTTCCACGTTGAACGTCAAAGACTGCATATGGAGTACTTGTGATGTTTTTAGCATTTCGATCCTACGGATTAATTAAATTGTTAATAATTATTATCTGCGATAAATAATAATTATTTAATTAAATTAATCCACAAGCTTTACTCACAAACCACTTTCCTTTTCCATTAATTAAAAAGTTATCAGCCGACTGACCAATGTCCCTGGTCATCAGACCAGGATAACGTTCGAGTGACAATTCATGCATGTAGTCACTGATAACAATTACATGTGTAGGAAGATCTTCGTCGTACAAATCATAATGAGGATCGTTACTGGGAGCATCTCTTACGACTAAACTTCCATATTGGCCATCGATTTTCTGCGTTGCAATGTGGGAGTGATAAAAATGCGTTCCTGAATTTTTCGCCACAAATCGATATCTGTGAAAATGAAAAAATTTTTTATTCATTATCATTAATTTATTTTTTTTTTATTTTCGTACTTAATACTTTTTTTTTTTTTCGTACCTAAAAGTCGTCCCATGTGTTATTGGACACTGCGTGACGTATGGTACACCGTCATAGTACTGATAACCATTTTGAAAAAGACCATGCCAATGCAACGATACTTCGGTTCCATCCATTTTGTTATCTACGTCAATAACCACGTTATCGTACAGGCACACCTGTCGAATAAACACATCTTTAAGCAATACCAGATATTATCAGTGCATAATCATTTTACCTGAATACTTGGACCTGGCAACATTCTATTTATTGACAAAATGGTACGTTCGTATCCGTCAGCCTGTACGCATTGACACAGCGGCGGACTGACTAATTGATTCGTTGCGTTTGGTTGGCACAATTGGCAGGCGCTGTCAAAAATCATAATACGATCCTTAAGAATTTAGACTTTCGATATTGGACCAGCTGCTTGTAAAAGTCGAAAGAAATTTTCTTTTCGTTCATTATTTTCAAATGGTACCTGTTCATTGTTGTATAATATTCTATGGTGAATTGATAGTAACAATTACGTGGGCTTTCGTCGTCCTGGCAGGACCTAGCACATTCTTGCGGGGTCGACCATGTCCGTCCATATTCATCTATGGTGCCGTATGATATTTTATAAGGTCCTAATATCGTCATAGATTATTTTGAGCATTGTTATTATTTTTATTTTTCTACATAATTTTTTACTAGGTCATATTTTCTTTTTTTCACATTTAACACACTTCTGACTATTTATATTTATTTTTGTACCTTTTGATCTCCAACCGGCACATTCCGTGAGGTAAAGCATACAGAGCGTAAGTAAAGGCGCTACGAGGAGGCGCATTTTCACTGAGCGACTTTCAAAGTGCATTTTACATATTAGGCTCCGACGTTTCCGGGTCTTTCGATTTATACTTATGCTAGGGAACTTGCTTATCTAATATTCGTGCCTGTTGATTGCCAGGCGTATCGTTTAGCTATTTGCGACTCTCGCAGCCTTAAAAATTATATTATTTAAATTGAGAATTAAAAAATTTTTTTTCATTCTTCTTTTTTTATATTCTTCATTGAATTAAGGAGCAAGGGAATTATTATTATTGTTTTTGGATACACGCAAATTATTATCTATGTGCATGGACTGTTATCTTATGTACTTTATTGGCGAAATGATTATACGGATGGATTGATAAGGTTAAAATTTATTTATGAAAAAAAAAAAAAGATTATTATCTTATCTATCATTTAAATAGAATATGACGATGCATCTAATTTTAGCATCGTCTAAACTTGACAAAGTTACTCGATAGCTTTCAAATTGTACAATATTAGAATATAGTGTTCTTTATCTCTAATTAAAAGTAATTACACTTTAACGTACTTGTGTTGGTTAATGGATGCTCTTATTTTTTTTTGTAGATGTATCGATACCAGTTTTTAATTTATCAAAGATAAGAACGTCCTTCCGTTGTTGAAATTTTGTTACATAATTACCTGTTTTTTTTTTTTTTAAATAATACAACGTGCTATTCAGTTTCATGAACTATACGTATTAGAATGAATTTCCACAGAGATTTCCAATACAATTAATACTTCGTGATTAATCGTCAGGTTCTTTGTTAAGATTGACCACAGATATGAGTATGGTGTTAAAAATATATGCGAAATATTTTCTATAATTGGAAAAAAAATTCTAAGATACAAATAATGTTTCCTTAATTAAGATGCATATTGTTTTTACCCGGCACGATAGCGTATCTGTTTGTATATTTCAAATAGCTACGATAATAAATAACGTAATCGAGAAGCTCAAAAATGTATATTTATCGTTTTAAAAACTAAAAAGTAGAGAGCGTCGGTCATTTTTATTTAGTCGTAATAAATTTTTGCCCGAGGATCAAATTTCACTAAAATAAATTAATATACTTAATCGAATGACTCGAGACTAGCAGATCAGTATTACACGAAGATATAAGAATAATAAAACAACAGTGATGAAATAACAAAAATAATCCAAGAGAAATTTCTTATCTTTTTCCCTTACGATTTGGCATAAACTCGAGCTTGATTTATGTTATTCGTATAAATTCTTATCGGTGTCTCTTATCGTTTTGGCATTTCCCTAAATTCCCATATTCCTCAATAATTATAGGTGCCAGACTCGTTTGCATGGATTGAAAAAAAAGTGGTCTGCATTGTCCCGTCAAAACACGTATCACAAGGAGTTAACGCGAATAGACTATTGGCACGTTACTTGTTACGATTCAGAGAATCGTTTCTCATGGATTTCCTTATAAATGAAATCTACGTTAAAGAATATATTTAGCCAGAAGCGTTTTTCTTCATTCCAGGTGCTCGATTTTATTTCCATAAGAAGCAACGAGCAGTTAGGTAGGAGCGACGTGTAAAATGTCCAGACTACTAAGTAAGTCAAAGTAAGGGACGTCGCTTTATATACATATATTTGGGGAATGATAGAAAGTGGGGAAGAAGGAGCGAGAAGATCTAATTTGGGACTGAGGGGGGTCCAGGGTAAAAAGATAGGCCACGGTTATGGATTTTAATGGACAGTTGAGGTTAGGAATTTTTGAAAGTATAAAATCAGAAAGTATCAAGTACAATGTTAACAGGATATTCTTTGTAGAAATTAGAATTAACGTTAAGGACTTGGAATAAGGGTGGATGGATTTTTAGAGAGGGTGAAAATTAAGTATGGTTGAGAAACTTAAGGAAATGAGTGACGGGACACGAAACGTCAAATACCTAGTGCCTTCGTGTTCCTTCAGTTAAAAAAAAAAGCTAACCTCAAAACGGCCACGTTCATTCCCATAATACGTTTAGCAAAGCTCCACGTAGTTCGAGCTTCAAGAATAGTTGAAGCTCTACTAGTTCGATTACTTGAACTACGTAGTAGTTGGTTCTCTGTGATCGTAAAGTTTCAAAAGCCCTGTCGGCGGCGACACGAACTAAATTGTTAACTCTCGATGCTCACAGTGAATCTTAAAGGAAACATTGGGAACGTTGAACGGATCTATCAATAAATAGAATGGTAATAAAGACGCGACAATGAATAACCGGACTCTTATCGGAAGTAGATTGTGAAAGATACGGAAAACGGAAATAAGTTCTGTTTTGCGATAACAACGAACAGATTCAGGCACCACGAAAATAAGGACAATAAAATACAATCAATATGAAATCGTAATGAGACATGGCACGCTCTCATCGGACCGTCATGAAAAATAGTTACAATTAGCAAGAGAGAAAATAGTTTGAATACGTCAGTGATAGTTACAGCGTTCTGATTCCAGTTAAGCCGGTGATCCCGAAGGGGTAAACCGCGCGGCGCGCTGGCCTGATTAGTCGGGCGAATACGAGTTAGCATAAGGCGTCAAGAAGTATTTGGCTAAGACGATAAAAATAGTCCAATCGAATAGAAGCATTTGTTCTCCAGTGAGAGGATGGCATTCCTAACGAATTTCGTAAAATTATATAAATTATAATACGCCAAAGAAAATATTCAAAGTCAAAATCGAACCTAGGACAGTTACGTATAAAAAGAAAAGATAGAAAAAAGAAAATGTAATGAATTAGTACGATAAAATTTTCTTTACCGGAAGACGACCAAGCCGGAGAATTCGGGGTTCTAAGAGCTTCCACGTGGTCGGGAGGACAGTCGGTAACGTAGAAATTATACGAAAGTTCCAAAACGCCAACTCAAAGAGAATGAACACTTCTTGCAATACATCAAGATAAAAGACAGCTCTACGAAAACTACTTACTGTAAGCGGTATTCGGCACTGTGGTTCTTTTACTTCGAGGAACTGAAACGACATTCAAACTCTGTGAGCGAGAAAATAGCCCTCGAGACAAGAGGCCTAGACGGGTAATTCAGATAAATTGACAAAATATGTCAAAAGTTCTGGTAGCCAAAGGTGCTCATAAAATCTGAACGGAAACGCATTCGGCAAAGGCTAGTCCGCGGACTTCCCATATTCCCCCGATTAAAGTTTAGGATGCGGGCTTCCTTCCTTCAATCGCTAACACTTGGCTCAATCCAAGGTAACAGCAGTGTAAACACGAGCTGGGACGCTACGAACATGAGTGAAGGAGCCGGAATTTGCACAGCTAATTGAAGGGAGCCTTAAGGGCTTCCCTCTAGAAACTAGTAACTCCTGGATTCGCGATATTGAGAGACGAGAAAATATAATAATAGAGAATAGGTAAATCTAACGCAATGCTGCTAGCCAGAGACGAGGCATCTGGTGGCCAGAGTCCGAAGATGGACGCTCCCGTCCAGGGTCCAGCTGGGTGCAGCCGATCAGGAGTCTTTGAAGCGAGGATCCAGCGAAAAACCGAATTTTCGTATTACACGTCACAATATACACAACATAAATAATCAGCTGCATTGTATTTAGTTTGATAACAATGATTAAACTTGCAAACTCACTATAGTGTCTATTGTCACGTATAAATAGAACTTTGATACTTGTTATACCAGAGTTTAATAACTGGATGATGATACGTAATCGCTTTGGATTATTGGAGTCTGTAAGTTTCATCCATGGCAATTATAACAGTAAAAAACCAATGGGTTTGTGAAGGATATGCTCAACCCTCCTGTCACTAAAAATATTAACTTTTGGTTAATTGCTATTGTGAAAATGATATCTCTTCTTTAGGCACTTTCGCAATTTTTTTATATCACACGGATTTGGGTATTTATACATGTCAAATACTTATGTTAGTCGTATATATAAATATATTGTGTGCACAAGAAGGCGGCGGTATATTAAAACGAAATGCAGTTTGGTATTGTTCCCTGGTGCGTTATATTACACTGTAATAGTATAGATATATTTGATATATGTACCTTGTGGAGAGAATACAAATCGAGATAAGATTGTGGAAGAAAGTTTTGGAACACTGCCACGTGTTTGCAAGCAAGGAACAGTTTTGTTTGCCCGCCGAAGAAAAAGAAGCTCCATAGAATGAGGTTATATGTAATTGTTGTGTTAAAAAATTTGTAAAGAAAATTTAAGAATTTACAAATCCAAATAACCTCTGTATACGAGCAAACAATGTTATTTATCTCTGTAAAATTTTCAATGACACTTTGCCAGTCAACGAAGAGTGATTTTGAGATACCAGCCATAGGACACTCTCTGAGAAATATATTGACAGGGACATTGTCACAGAAATATACATCCCTGTGACAAGGACTGGGATTAACAGATTTCCCAAAAGGATCAGTAGGATGATTTTGACCTGGATCGCTGAATTTGATTTATTGGGACAGTTAAATTGGAACGATATGAAAAGCGGTTATAGTTTGGGAGAAGGATCAAAATGATTAATGTTCAAGATTGTAAAAGGATATAATACCGAGATATCATTTGGATCAAATCGTATCTCGCCGCAATGATATGAACTTTAATAGACAGTATAATACCTGTATAGATATACTGTATGTTTATGACAAATAATCAAAATTCCATCAGCATTCCCAATCTCGCAAAACAACGTCAAATGACGATTTAGTATAGTTACAATTTCAAAATTATACCCATACCCATTGTACCCATTTCAATTTATACCCATCGGTATAAACGTCAACGCATTGACATTGAATTTAATATCAATTAATCTAAAGACTTTCCTTAATTAATGATGAAGCTGTACTATGCTTTAATATACAGTAACAGTGTATTGCAATTAACCAAGCAATTATTGTCATATGCATTTTCCAGAACGGTGGACTCGATTAAACCGTATATACCTTACGTAATGAAACACGTAAAGGTGCTTCTCACATTGTTCGACTGGATTTGTACGGAGCTTGGAAACATCATAAAACACCATAATCCCAGCCGCTCTTCTGTTCTCATGGATCGTTCCTGCGCCAGACGCGAAAAGCTTTCGTAAGCGAGTTATGTTTACGACGATAACGCAACACTGTTTTCGAGCTTATAAAATCTAATTGCTTTTTTTTTACAGAATCTCTACATCTTCCCTTAACACTTACTCGAAATATGACAAAGATTTACGTCGCAGAGCTCAAGGCTATACACACAAAACGACGCCTCATGAAATCCTTGGCGAATATTCGCAAAGCTCACCTGCCAATTTCCCCTGCCAGTGGCTCCTCTAAATCCCTCGCAGTAATTGCGTCGACGCCCTAATAAACCAGTGTAGTACGTCTTAAGGAGCAACGAAGCGGTTGTAATCAGCATGGGGATTTGGTTAATCGAAATTCATTGAACTGCACGAGAGTACAATGTTATCGTGAAATCTTAGTGGGTAATATTACAAAGATCATACATGAACAATATGGAGAGAAGCGACAGTACAGAGATTCGATAAGTTCATATTTATAATCGATACAGTTTGTCATCGATAATTCAAGGATTTTACTAAGTAATTTCATTTTTGAGTATAGAGATTAATAAGTCGCAGAATCCAGACTGCTCCATGAGTAATAATTATTTCTTCGAGATCCTATGGTCCACCGATCAGAGCGACCAGGGCGCGTTTGTAGTCACCGGAAGTCTCCTTCTGTCATGGGGAAAAAAAAAAGGAATGAAACTCATTATAAATGATCGATCGAATTATTGCTAATAAAGATCATCGATTACTATTTACCTTTACCGATGACTCCAATGTCTTATCGTAAAGACGTTCGTACTCCCTCTTGATATTTCCCAGATCAATTTCAGCACGGCTGACTATTATGCGGATGAGGGTCATGTCGTCAGTTCCGGCGCCTTCCATAGCTTTTCTTAGTCGTTTAGCAAAAAATGCTGGAGGACTCTGCACGCATTCGACTGTACGAAATAACATGAAAATATTATTACTTCATTCGTCATCAGGTGTTCGGGTAATCAGTGAAATGACAAAAGTCGTTATCTCCATGAGGAATGGTTTACCAATGTTGTGTTTTAATGAATTTTGATAATTTAGGGATTCCTTGCAGGGAAATTAATGCTCAGCGAAGATAATGGTTAGGGAAGGGAAGTATAAGATAACGTGGGGTTGCTTGGTTGATATACGGTTAGGTTAAATGAAGACAGTACAGTTGCCATAATACAATATGAAGGAAGAACGTTGATTTTTTTTTCAAAACTGACCAATAGCCAACATGGCGTCTTTCAATTCACCGCTAATTTCATCCCGCAGAGCTTGCTCGATGGTCCTTCCGCTGATTGACTTGTACTCCTCGAAAATCAGTCGCAGCTGTGCAAAACATTCGTGAGCCAGGATCTTGTTGAAGATCTCTTCGTCGGTGCCGAGTTTAGCCTCGCCTGAAACGTCAGAACACATGAATAAGTACGCAGGTGGAATAAGAGAGAAGATGTAGATGGCGACACCGTACAGTCAGATAGAAAAAACAAAAGTAAGAAGTTTTCCATTCGACTCTTAAATTTTCTATCCCCGACAATAGGAACTCTACAAAATGGCGTATATCCCTTAGTTCGATCATGCTTTCGAGAAGCTTCTAGAAGATTAATTAATTAACTGAGTCTGCGTTGTTTACGGCGCTTAGAAGGCAGGTAATAGTCTCTTGTGTTTGGTATTAATTAATGATAATGAGCTGCGACTTGTTGATGGAAGTTAATGTTTTCGTAACGATTGTTACAACGATTTACTTTCCAAGTTCTGAACGATGTTTACAAGTTCGTTCGCTTCATGCCACGCGGTATATCGCACGAGTATCAAAATTCAATTCCCCGCAGTTGGTTCCGTAAGTAATTATAATTAAGGATATTATATTCGACCCAGATTCTCACGGTTCGCCTAGCAGCAATCTCGACTAGGCTAATCGCGATTATCGATATTGAATCCGGCCGTCGTTGATCGCTAGCCTCGCGTCCTGCTTGCTCTCTTTACGAGTTGTCATTTGCAATATTAATTGAGCCAAATAGCCAAAGCAAAGTGGATTATCCTGAACGTATCACGTACACGTCTTCTCTGTGACAGATACCATATAGACGTAACGTGGCGCGGAGGATAGCAAATAAAAATTCAAACTCTACAACTGCCGTTTTAATTTATTATACGGTTATGCAACCATAACCAATGGAAACGCGCGCGTAACTTTGAAAACTTCGTAGTAAGACGATAAATCTATCTAATATCTTATTAATTCATAGATTACCATAACCCTACTAATTTTACTTGAGAATATTATAGAAATTTAACATACCAGCGTTGTAAAGCATCTCGGCGGATTCGCGTGCTCTTTCTGGATGAACGTCGTTATTGCCGTTTCTGACACCCTGCTTGATACAATTCTGAGATTTAGTTAAAAAAAAGAAAAAAAAAATAAAGAAAAACATCACGTGTGAAAAAGAGGGACGCACAAGCAATAACTTTAACTAAGCATGCATACATTTTTAGGGGAGTGTCTACAAGGTGAGAAAAAAAATAACGATACTGTCTGGCACTATTTTTGAAAATTACCAATTTCCACGATACTTCGTTTACTTGCAAATTTGATATATAAAAGAGAAAGTCTAAAGTACCACTTATCTTGTGAGACATTGATTTTTCGGAGGACCGTGTGCTTTGCAATACAAATAGGGTGTGGTGTTTTTGAAAAAAAAAAAAAAAAAACTTCTAGAATGATATCGCGTTTACAGCGACAAGCAGAACCTTTTAAAGACTCTTAACCCAAGAATAGTCCCTCGATTTTATTATTCGTTTATAAAGTACTCAGATGGGGTATCTCCGATACCCCAATTGTCTGTTCCCGGGTCAAAGAGATTTTTTTGAAGCTGACGACGCTCATCACCAAGATTCATTGTGGTATCAGTTATCGTGCCAGATGCTTCGGACCCTAAGATCGATATGACGAATTGTGAAAAAATTATTCTAAAAAATTGATAGACTTTCACAAAAGAATGTTTGAAATAAATAATTCCGAGCATTGATAAAGTCAATTAAATAGCGTGAAGATTACAAAGGACAACTGTGCACATACTGGTAGGAGTCATTTACTCCAGCAGACGGATGCATTTAGAGACAAAGCACAGTGGGTACCTCTACACGACCTGGACAACAGGAAACCTGGACTGGGTCTAGGGATCCTTTGTTCAAACATCCCGCGTCCGAGACTCCTGTGAAAGTTTTCATTGTGTACTTTTTGTCTCTCTTTCTCTCCTTCGGACACTCCCCGTCCGACCACACGAAGGTCTGAGCATCCCAACGTGAAGTCTAGAGAACAGGTTGGCCGAAGTTGCCGCTCCAGCCTTAGGATCCTG
Source organism: Cephus rjabovi (assembly GCA_030264185.1). Classification (NCBI taxonomy): domain Eukaryota; kingdom Metazoa; phylum Arthropoda; class Insecta; order Hymenoptera; family Cephidae; genus Cephus; species Cephus rjabovi. The sequence goes on along the minus strand of JASCRG010000026.1, from coordinate 136,294 downwards.
TACCAGGTTAAGGGACTTCTTTGTCATTGCCCAGTCACCTTTCATGCCGGAAACAATGGATAACGTGGTAAAAAAAAAAAAAGAAAAATGCGTGCTACCAAAAAGAAAGGCGGGACCGCGAGGAGGTGGCGGGGATGAACGGAAACGACAACGAGAGAGCTTAAGAGGTTACGGGGTTCGCTCGGCTAATTACCCCAGGAATAATATTGACGTACCCTGTCCAGGAAGGCTGGTCCAACCTCGTAGAAAGTGGAGGGACTGTCATTATCGAGAAGCGGAAAGGATTATTTTCGCCTGGGAAAAAAGACGCGGTGGCCGCACAAAGGTAAAAGGAGGACAAGAGAGAGAAAAAAAAAGGAAAGAACGGATGAACGGTAACCGAGAATAAAAGTGAGAGTCACAAGCGGAAATCAAGGGAGCCACTCAGGAGTTTCGGGACCTCCCTGTTTCCCCAAAGGATACATACGTCTGTCTCTTTAACGGAAACGTAAAAGCAAACTCCATCGAGAACACAATCGCCCCCGTTTCCATAACCATCAGTATACTTTAAAAGACTTCCAGCGAGAGAAAGACCGCTGGTAAATAGAGAAAGGGGGTATGCTCCGGTGGCAGTAAGTTTTCCCAAAGGTGCAGAGACAGAGGTAGGTAGCGAGTAGGGTAAAGAGTGGGAGGTTCGTGTGGAAGAGTGAAAAATCAATCGCAAGCTAAGGGAAGGCAGAGGGGGGTGTGGCTGTTGGCCAAAAAGTAGTCACGAACCACAGTGGCGACGTAGAAGGGAAAAACAGACAGGAACTACGTCAGGGGGGGGGGGGATTTAACGGGGGGGTACCGGTCGGGGGCACGTAGAGATTGAGGGCGTTTATTGCGAGTAAGAGACACGGGCAATTGAGCGTTCCGAACGTTCGAGTCACAATTCTTCGGCGACATTAAGCAGCGTCGTAAGTTTAACAGTGGTTCCGACGTAGCCGTGGATTTACTATCGCGTCGCCGACGATCGAGTGGTAGCTTCATAGAAACGCCGGGGGGATCGTAGATTTACTTTTGGACTGTGGGAAAATCTCGCGCGCGTCCTTCTCGCTAGCGAGAAGCCGAGCGCGCATGCGCGCCAGTCCAACGGACATATTCAAATGTGACGCCGCGTCACTCTCGTGTTTCTCCGCCTGGCTTTAATAGAAATCGACCGACCTCAGGCTTTATCGAAGTTTCGATCGCAGCGTTGTCGTAGCTTTGCTCGGATTGTGATTGGCTGTCGGTGCCGTCGGTCGACGAGTATGAACGTACGGTTTGAAAAATAGGCTAACTGCTTCGGGGACATATCGGCTTGTGTTCGTCAACGACGATCAATGTTACAATAAGCTAAGTGGACGTGACACAATATCGTGGTGATTCGATAGAAAAAGAAGGAATATTTGGTTTAGAAATTTATGCATCGTTTTAGAAAGTGACACGCTGGTTAGTGAGCAGACTGACAGAATCTAGATAGATAATAATTGCAGTTTTGAAGTAAAGTGATTTTGGAAAGCGTTGAAGCTCTTGAAGATAGATCGATTCAAACAATAAGTATTTTATACCCGAAAATCGTTGCTGGTTTACAAGCAATATGGTGAACCGATGAAAATTTCGTTATATTTTAAAATTAACTACCTGATATACAATGGAACTGATTGATAATTCACCTGGTTTCGGAAGAACGCTAGTGTCAATTGATTGCGCGGCAAACAAATTATATTTTTCCAGACTTATATAGCCAGTGCGATGCTTATTCGTAGCGCGGCAACGGTCATCCAATCTCGCGCAAAAGAACTCCAGTATTCTCCCTCTTTTTTTTTCTGTTCAAATATTTGTACGGTGTGCATGGACACGTCGCCGAGCAAGGGTCCACGAGCACTGATTTTCATCTGGGATAAGATGGCGCTATCTTAATGGCGTCCTGTTATTAAGCTGGTTCCCTTATCCTATACTTGTTGGGCGATAGCTAGTCTTGATGGTATTGTTACTTCACTTTGGCAAACTTGCTAAGGAGTTACCCTTACTTCCTGACCCCCTCCTTCCGGCCGTCTGCTACTGTTTAGTGTACTCTACTTCCTAGTACGTAGAAACGGCGTTGCTAATTTTGGGTACTCTGTCTTTGTCTCTCTTACTGTTTCTCTTCACCCATCTCACTCACTCTCTATCTGTCTCTCTTCGTGGCCTTATACCTGGTCTCCATTACACTTTGGGTTTATGCTCGGATCTGTTTTAATGGGCCATTACTTCGAAACCGATTGTCTCCAGTATTCATTGCGGTTCATTGTTGTTCCGGCAAATGAGGCTCAGGGTCGAATGACTTTATTAGATTTTCTTTGAGTTACTTATGGACATTCAATAACACGGGCTAATGAATAAATAGAAGAAAATCGAAGTACAGGTGATAGGGATGATTTTCTTACGTAACCAAGAAACATTAAGGTGAATCTTCAAGATGTATTTATTCGTGAGAGATCAGTTGGGTACATGATATATCTGGATTAGGGGGGATGATATTTATCTTTGTATACCCCAAGAAGATGAATCCTTATATGAAAATACGAATATGGGTCGTTGTAGTTTTTGATGTTTTATTTCAGAAGGAATAATGGCGGCTATTGGAGGAGGGGTGGGGACTTCAACTGTAAATATGCATTATTGGATGGCAATGAAGGAAATGAGATGTAAAAATAAAATTGTGGTTTTCATGTCAACTGCACTGTGTATGGGTATGCTTTACAATTCAGTGATACGGAAATAACGGAATTTTTTTTTATCAATATATTATCCTGCTGTGACGTAATAGAATGGAAAGTAAATAATAAAAATTGCACAAAGAAGCCTCGTTAGCTTTAACGCGTTGTATGGTATAAGGCAGGTGGTTCTTTTGAGAAATAAAAATGTCGGATTTTACTCTTTGGAATTTTTTTTTTCTTTTTTGAATAAAAAGACATTTCCTCACTAGATCGAGAAAAAAGATGCACGTCGCGTAAATTGAAACTACTCCGGGGACACCTGTGTGTATATAGGTTTGTATACCTACGGTATAATACAAGAGTCGAGTATACCTGGGGGGTGGGCTTTTTCTTAACGAAGATACAGCAGAAGCTGCGAGCTTTACTAAAGTACACAATGGATAAACGCGATAAAGCCAAACGAACTGCTCCGAGGCAGAGCCAGTGAGTAGAGAGGACTCTAACAATGGCAGTGTCCTTGGTAACTTGTTTTTTTTTCTCTTTTTCTATTTTTCTTTCGCCTTGCAGGAAAAACCCTTTCGTCTTTTCAGTTGCACGACTTCCCGCCAGTGACTCGCCGCACTTTTAAGAATTTTTTAAACGCTTTTTTTTCCCTTCACCTTACGACCTGTTCCTTGCTTGCGCTTTAACGCGCAAAAGAAAGCTGCGAATTCTCAGTCGTTGACTGAGTCGCGAAAGACATGAAATTTATCCCGAATCCTTGTTTATGGTAAATTTATAATAATTAAGGGATGCGAAAAATTTTTTATTATAATTTCAAGAAAAATTATACTCTTATGATTATGATTGACTCATTAATTTTAATAAATTTTATGACCATTGATACTGGGTGGATACGTTGCGTCATTATTTTGATTAACCAAAATTTGCCGAACGTGACTCCGGTTGTGGGAATGATGCAACGAAATGCCGGAATATTGTTGAAACGGCGAAAGAGTTATTTATTTGGCAAACGTGTCTCCCAGGCAGTGGAGCGACTGCGAAGCTTTGAAATACTCTAGCTTTGAGCTTTGAAAAGCTTTCAATTACCATGCGGCATTGTTCTATGTAAAAACGGTTAAGATTCCTGTAATACCGATCGAGAAATGTAGATGTGTCGAGGCGCGCCAGGCGGATTAAATCCGTACTACTTTTGGTATCGGGAATGGCCACCATGGCGTATCGTAAAACTTTTTCAATCTTTCAGACATTAATTCAGTTAGTGTTTGGCCGTGCCTTTGCTGCTCAAAATATTTTCCGGGACAGTCCATGACACAACGTTATTTTTCCTCAACTTCCAACGAACCGACACACCTGCCACTTGGACATATTTCAATCACGTCACTGGTACACAGATACCCTCCCAAATGTTTACTATACACGCAAGGTACAACAACCCACTGATTTTTCAAGCCTGGTTCTGACTTCCGCTTAAGTTCTTCCGCGAACTTGTAATATTGAATAAAGTTGTACCGGTGGATCAAGCTTAATAACAAGGAATTTCCTACTCGAGATATCGAGTTTACGAAAAATTTTATTAAAATTGGTATTTTAATTTTTCAATTTTAATCCGAGAGATGTAAAACAAAAAAAAAGTTGTATAAGTTTAATAAGAGATAAGAGAAGTCTGTCTTCTCATCGTTCGTAATTTTGTTTTTCCTTATCTACTTACAACTAAAAGATGCCCGCGTGTTATCACAATTTTGATTACGTACAGATCAAAAGCGAAACTGCTGTGGATTTATTTGCAATTCCATCCAAATTCGGATTCCATCGTTGAAATGGAATAAAATGACAAAATTTAATGGAACTCTAAACAGTCAGTGACACGAGTAAAAAATTTATACGTATATTGATAAATAGCAAAGTACACGTGACAGGTACCACTGTATATGAGATTTTACGTGTTTCCTATGACCAGTGTCCATTATGTTTCCTAGCCTGAAATTTTTTCGAATAATTAACTTAAAATCCTCCACTCTACTTTCATATCCAGTGCAATACGAGCGTCACTCCCATTAGTCGTAATTACAGATACGTATAGTTACTCGAGCTAGCTAATCGTTTAATGGCTCTCGTAGTCACACATAGGAATGATATATGGAATAAAAAAAAAAGTGGACAAGAATAGATTTAAATTTACCGCCAAATCCAAAATCCGTCCTAATAACAAATTCAATCAAAGAATCAGCAACGAATTCGCTGGGGTGATCAATTTAAGGCTACGTTCACAGCTACCCTTATCATCTGACTGGTCGTTCTGTCGTCGTTGGAGATAACGCTTGCGGATTTCCATTGCGGGTGGAAAAGCTCGTAAACGAGAGTGCAGGATCAATCAAAGCTTTAATCGTTTTCTACCTAAGCCTATTAAAGCTCCGTACACCGTTATTGACCAGTCACGTTATCTCGTGACAATCGCCCGGGATTCGTTTAACGTTAAATAAAATCCAGAACATCCGTCAGACAACCGAGAACATTTTCCAAAAAAAAAAAAAAAAAAGGCAAAGGAAATGGAAAAGGGACGTGAGCAGTATACGGAACAAGGACTCAGACAGGAAACCGAAGCGATAACGCTATGGAAAAAAATTTTCAAAAATCCCGCCCTTTCCCCTAACGTCATTCCCACGTGCGATAATCTCTCAACGTGCGTATTTACCGTGACGATCAGAGTGAGTAGCCTTCTGAAGTCTCCGGAAGTCTCGCTGCACAGATGCTCGGCCAACGGACGATCGTAGACTGAAACAGTAAAATGAAAATTTCACTAACATTAAAAAAAAAAAGAAAATTCCAAAATTCACACTCAATACCGGTTAGACTGCATACGCTGTCACGTACCAGATACCAAATACCACATTAGCGTGAGTTTGCGCCAATTTGTGATGAAAAGCCAGTTGATTTCACTTTTCGGTAATTTGATCAAACCACTGATACATTTCAATATCTGGTTATACGTTTTCGGACCGGTATCCGGATTATTATTTTTTCGAAAATACGTAATTTCGTATACGTTACCCAGTCGGCATTCGAATTGACCAAAGTCCTCCTATCTCTTAGCTGATCTGGTACGGAGGGACTGGTCTAGGACCCAACCTATACTCAACGACGCTGAACTTGATCCTCCTGATCATACTGATAATCCGTTCGGGATTACCTGGGAGACTATCGTAGCGCGATCGATGATCAAACAATTGCTAACCCGGAGTCAGCTCCTTTGCCAGCGGCTTAGGACGGGAGATAGTCGTGATAGCGGTAGGTCAGTGTTAGGACGAAGACTGGGGATACGGTTGGTAGAATTTCTGGAACAGGATATACATCGGGATGCATCCTGGGGGAATTATTGGGATACGGTATAAATCTTAGTCTCTGTAGTCTTACGTGAGGAGGGAATAGGGGGCGACTGGTTCCTCGTAATGATTTATCGCCAGACGCGTGATTCGGGTGCATCTCGATTTAAGCTAAAACCTTGAGGTGCCCTTGGGGCATATATTTTTATGTGGATGGTACGGTTTAATGATTCGGGTTAGGTTATAATTTTAGTTACAATTTTCGAAATTTCAAACCGCGGGAGGAAATTCATTTTTGTTATAATGAATATTTTGGCAGCAGGTATAACGGGTGTTGTGTTTCGCTTCTCCTTATTAAATTGGCATCGCGTTACAAGACTGTTAGTTTGGCGAAACCTTCCGATGGTAATTAAGGCTCCTGCAGTTCTACGGATTGTTTCGTGGATCGTTAATGATAAAGTGATAACGTCCTCTTCGAATAATTTTGATTCAATTTGGGGAAGATAATGCATCTTATGATAGCGGGTTAAATTATATTTTTGATACGTTAAAATTTGTTCCAATTTTATTGTGATTATTACGCGGGGTTATAAGGGGTGTTCACGTAATTTTCTGTGTCTGAAGGGATGGAAAAGTTGGGGTAAAATCAATTAGTCCCTAACGACCAATTATCTAGCACAAATTATTCAATCGAACCACCAGACCACGATTATGGCGTACTTGGAAAGTAAAATTACATTTTACTCATTCTCTCGAATCCTTATTATGACAGATCGTTGTTTTCTAGCCAGAAAAACCGTTACCGGAAGCGAAAAAAAAAATCCAACCAAAAAATGCACCCCAGCTGTATCTAATGTTACGGACGAAATCATGTTTCATAGTAAAAAAAAAAATAAAAAATTTTTTTTAACAAACCAAAACGCCAACAAAATTTCATACGAATACTGCGTTATCCGATGCACCGTATACCACGTGTAATATGCATTAAAAAAAACATACCAAAAATATTTATAAAATATTTCGAAAGTTCGAAAAAATATATAACACAAACATGTAAACCGTAAAAAAAATTTTTCTAAAAAAGGTCAAAATTCCCCACTTTCCCAGGTCCCAAAAAAGTTTGCTCTTCCATCTCGCGAAAAAGTTAATCGTTATCGGCTCGGGCGAGCGACGTCGTAGAAACCGCATTCCGGTTTTCCGTCGACGCGAAAGGTCGGTTGGTCGGGAGCATAGCGAAAGGACGCCCTGGCCCCTGTAAATTATTAGGGCTTGTCGCATGACCATATACATATCTCATCATGTGAAATTATTTCCAGTATGAAAGCGGCGGAAGGTTCAGGATGCAGGCTGCAGGGGTAGTCGGAGATGTCCGGTACATCCGCGGAAAGAATGCAGCCACGCGCGGAATACAAATGTCTGCCGGGGATTGCGCAGTGAGATTATTTAGGTCGTCGTGAGATATGCCAGTGAGAATGGGTTGAATAAATCGTAGAGGCGAAGGGCGCCGGGCGCGTGTTACCTTCGATATTAGTCTCGTAGAAGGAGGTCGCACGAACCGACGCTTAAGACCGTTGGAGATTCAAATATTCCCGCCACTTTCGAAGTGCAAGATACGAGCTTTGAAATTTAAATCCTGGAACAAGGAAAAAGAGAGTATTAAGAAAAAAAGAAAAGAGGATAGTTTCTCATCAATCAAGTCGATCAGTCGTATACATTATTGTCCGTGACGTCAGACGTATTATTCAACGGCGGACGAGTCCCGGCAGATGGCGGCGTGAATCGAACTGCGGAATGACGTCGTGAGGATAGGATGGATGAGAGAGAGAAAGAGAGAGAGAAGGGCTTACGAAGAGGATATAGAAACTCGTACTGTCGGGAAGGATAATTCAGAATGAGAAATACCTACCGGAAGACGCGGATGCAACCGAAGCGTCCCTGACGCCAGCCGTGGCATCTTGGCTTCGATCCAATTCAATTAGACCCTTAAACGCGTAATTTCGCAATACATTCTTCTGAGTGGCTCGCGATTCCTCGAGGTTGTTAATAAATTCAATTCCGCGAGAACATCGGCGTAATAATTCTTTAACCGAGGATACCAACCCCTCTCGTCACCATTCAATACATAATTCCTATCCCGGGCGTGTACGCGTATACAAATATATATATATATATACATACACCATTTACTACACCGCTGTCCAGCTAGAGGGGAGGGACTACAGTGGAACGAGCCAAAGTTTTTCTCCACGTCGGAAGGCCGCAAATTCCTTTTCCGTGGAAAATCTCGCAATTTTCTCTCTTTTTTTTTTTTTTCTTTTACACCGGAAACTAATCTCCATAATTACGCGCGATTCCGGCATTACCGGGTAGAAAACCACTGCTACCGCTGCTAACTACTATCGGCGGTAGTGTTAGTGCTACTCGTAGTATCGTCGCTCCTACTTCTAGGCATTTATACCTTTTTTTTTTAGCAAGCAACTCTTCTATTATATATATATGTATATATAGGTAGCCCATAGTTCTTTTCTTCGTAACGGTGGCGGTAAATACGAATTTCACAAAACTTTCAATACTCGCCACCGGCGGCGCCACTCGGGTATAAATTAACACAGAGCCGAGTTGAAGTCTTTGACGTTTTACATAATCTCTAAATAAAGACGTAGAAAACGCCGTGGCATTACGAATGCCGTCGATACGCTTAACAGTATACTCCCGGTTCCTGTAGTTTTTATGGTAATCAACAAATTCGAATAATTCTCGAAAATTTAATCTCGAACTCAAATCGTAACGGCGATCCAAAACGAGAATAGGTAAGCAGTGCGACAAGTAATAGGCCAGGCAGGATTTAACTTTTCCCGAGTGAAAACTTCACCAAGGCACGCATGGTTCTTCAAGGTATTCAGGGGTTTTTGCCCTCCTCCATTCCTGGCCACTTTAACCCCGTCCAAAATCTCCAGCATTTCGTAAAATCCACCAGAAGGCGAACTATCAGACGTAATAAATGGGGTCGTGATGCAGTCTACGGATTCCGGAACAGGGTGAAATAGGTAAAACCGGAAGTGTACTTGACGCACCGACGGTGACTAGCCGGCTGCTGGCATCTGGGTCGCAGACCTCCAGGACAGCGTAACCTCAACCCTCAACCAACCCCAGTCCTGAATCTTCAACCCTTCTGCACTTTGCCCACATGCGGATTCGCACTCTTGACCGGCCGGGACACCGGGGACAGCTTGGGATCTCATAAATCAAGGATCGCGGATTTTGGTTTTGATTAACGAGCCTTGAAGCACTGCTGGGCTGAGCTTTTATTTCGTAGTTGGGCAACACGTGCAAAAAGGCTGGACATCCGGGACGTAAGGTACTTCACTGTTGTCATTACTTGAGAAAGTAACCTTCTTCTTCTTTGTCATGTTGGGAGTTGGGTTTTGTATCCGGTAAACCAGTACGGCGGTGGCTGTAGAAAGGAGGAAATAAATAGATAAACAGGATCAACGGTGGATACGAGAGTCCACAAAGGATTTTCAGTTCTCTGCGGATGCTGCGCTGTATCCGTATCGGAATACAGGGATAAGGATTTCCCGAATACCTTTAATCCTGGCTATTTATATGGAGCGAAGCTTCTCGCCGAGTTTCACGCAGCGAGGCACCTGGATCTTGGGGACTTTAGGGAATTCATGGAATCCTCGTTACTGCATGGAGTTATTCGGGATATCTTCTTTTGGTCCAGACTGTCATATATTCATCTTGGGGGTTTTTTTTTTTTTTTTTTTCGTCATTTTTCTGTCGTATCCAACGACACTTATGATACGATTCAGTATGGTATTTATACACTGCAGTGGGTTTCTATGAAAAATAAAAATTTTATATACATTTTTTTGACGTCAATCTGTAATTGCTTGTATTGCAGTTTTATTACGGTCTATTTACTTTAGGCTCTCGGCGATTTTGGATTTTATATGCTGTTGCTATTGTTATTCATTGTACGTTGTAAAATGGCGTTTTAGTATATACATAGCGTTAACGATAAAAAAGGGTTGGATACTGGATACTGTGATAATTAAAATTTGATGGGTGAGTTTCGAATTGGGTGATAGAGATAGCGTTTAATTACAGGCTGCTTTGTTAAGCTCGTTAAATTTTAGTCGTGACGTGAAGTTCAGTTAAAAAAAAATTCAATAGGTTCACAAGGTTAGGAGCTTTTTTGAATTACCTTTCAATCTCCATATAAATCGTGACGATCCATGCGAAAAGTATTCCGGTTCGAAGGAAAGCTTTCAAAGTTCGCGCGCTCGATAAATCGATTTTGGTAGATTAAGGAAAATGAAATTTTTTTTTTAAATATGAAGTAAATATACCTATACAAATCTCACGGAATCTCAGTGGTTCGACTTTGCGTGCATGGGGACTTATTTCAATAAATACGGAAAAAGTCGAGCTTCCAATGGGGATTCCCCTCTCTATTTAAATCTGCACAATGAAATTAGCACTCACGTCTCTCGTAGGCCTCGACGATTTCCGCGATTTCACGGTTGTCCCGGGAGCAGAGAATTTCCACGAGGGTTTCCTCCTCGGTGCCAATACCGTCCATTGCCTTGTGCAGTTGCTTGGCCATGTAATCGACCGGTGGAATCATCAAAGCCACAATGACATCCTCGAAATGACCGCCAAGTTCGCTTTTCAGGTCCTCGATGAGATTCTGCAAAATTTTCATCGATCATAATCAACTGAATCACAGAGAAATTTGTTTAATCGTAGTAAGATATTGGCACGTATAAAAATTAATAAAGTGAACCGAGAATAAAATTGCATGGCACTGATCGTACAAATGAAAATATTCATTAATATTTTTCTCAAAGAATCGAGATACCAGGACGATAAAGAAATTTTCAAAAAAAAATTCTTTTTGGTGATTGTTCGTACGCATAATTGCCGCGTAGATTGAATTGTCGAGATAAAACGTTGATACGAAGCGTACGGTGGTGAATTGAAGTTGTTGATTGATAAAAAAAATAAAAAGATAAGAAAATTTTTTCTTTTTCAATCGTTGCTCTATCTTTTTTTTTCTTCATTCCCGTAGGATCGATCGATCTTACCCAAGATGCCTTGGGAGAGCTTCGGAAATGCATTCCTGAGACAGGAAGGACGAGATCGAAGTGCACAGTCATCGATCACCTTTGATTAATCGTCTCAAAGTAAAAATAAAGATCTACAGGGTTAACCACGCGGAACGGCACGTGGAATGTCGGGACAAGATATAAAATTTTTGTCCAGGAAAAAAAGAACTGCATAAAAATGCATCGCAACGTCGTTCGAGCGACTCCGACATCAGCATGCAAAATGACAAGAGCAGTAAAAGTGCATCGGGATAATCATCGATAATTTCCAAGTCGATGCAACATTAACTCGTAACGATGCATTTCGCTGCGTCATCCTCTGGGTTCGATAAACGAAAAATAAAAAAAAAAAAAAAAAATTGTCAAAGTTACGGAGAAGCCGCAAAGTGCAATGAAACAAGTGCAGTTGCATCCACTTGGCGAAAGGCAATCGCGATTCTCACGAATTTACCGGCACTTTGGTGCGTCGAGTGCATCGGTGCATCGGTTGCACCGGTGAACCGGAAAGACGAAACGCGGCTTTAGTTTCACCAGCACAAAATAGAACGTACAGAAAAGTTCGTTTCTCGTACTTCCGAATGAGTCAGTGGATTCTTCGAACTTTATTTTTCCCTATTCCCCATACAACAGGGATGCGAACGCGTTGTGCATCGAATGTGCAGTGTGGCAGTGCATCTGCGCTGCAGTTGCAGTTCGGTTGCACGTACGATGAAAGCACTCGATAGGAAACTGGAACGTGGTCATATTTTACTGGTTATTTCGAGTCAACGTGTCCCTTTTTTTTTGTCCACCGAACAATACGTAGTAGGTATCCGGTAGACTGCAAAGCCACGACTATTGGACTTTGTTGGATATTTTCAAAAAAAAAAAAAAAAAAAAAAAATGGACCAGAAGTATATCATGCGAACAATGCCAAACTCTTTAACAATCATTCGTACAAGTGTAGCATTGTGCTTTATGCTTTGGAAACAATTTAAAATTAAAAAAAAATAATTGAAGACATAAGATGCTGTTTAAGTCTCTAATAAACGGGGGGGGGGGGGGGAATTACGAAATTAAATTTTTTTATATATCCGTAATATACGAAAATTCGGCGAGTAATTTCGAGATGGAATAATGAGTCCAGCAGAGCAGATGGTAGAGGCAAGGAAAAAAAGATGGTACGTCAGTAAAGCCGGAACCGCCACAGTGGAAAATCGATATAAAATGTACAGGAAAGTTAAGAGCTATTTAAGACCTAATTAAAATTTTAGAGTTTCAGCCCTTTGCTCGAAACCCGTGGCGGCGCCAGTTCAAAATAAAGTTTGAACCGCCACGATATATGAAAAAATGTGCAACAGCCAGATTTGGAACTCGCCCCCTCGTCCCAAAAACCAGCCCAACCGAATACTTAGTACTTTGATTTTACGTATAATCTTCGAAGAGTCGTTACGTGCTTCTAAGAGCGACGGTTTGAGCAGAGAAGCTTTTTCTTTGCGCGATATTCGGTAAAAGCGACGCCGAGAGCGTCGCGACGCGAATACTCATGACAGACGTAGCGCGACGTAATAGCGAACGCTTATTCTCAGTTGTGTAACCTGCCATAATAGTATTTCTCGAGCTTCTTTCTTTTTCGCTCGCCGGTCGAGAGAGCTTTCTTTTGTAGCTGTCGCGCGAACAAGTTTAAATAGGAATATTACAAAATATAACAACCAGAGAGAAATACGATATTCTGCGAGCTTTGAAAGTGAAGCTTAATTTTAAAAATTAAACGACCCATTTTCCATCTCAGCCGATTATTAGCATCGTTTGAAAATTTTTCCAAGATATTTCCAAAGACTTTTCAACTCTTTCGAAAATCATTCTAAAGCTTTTTTTTTCTTCAAATATCCTTTCACCTATTTACTCGTTCAAATAAATCGAAGGATCGTATCGTTTTAGGATGTGAGAATTAAAAAGATGTCTGACAAACAAAAAATAATTATTAATCAAATAACCTTCAAATTTCTCCGCACGAAAAGACGAGGGGAAAGATTCATGAAATTTCTCAAGAATCTTTCTCAAGGTATATGAGACGTCCATTCAATCCACTGAGTGAAATAGATCGAGTTCGTTAAAAAAAAAAAAAGTTTCACCTCATTAAAAAGAATTTCCCCGAGACCTGCCTCTCATCCGAGAATCCCAAAGATCTAAAAACATTATTTCAATATATATATTTTTTTCTTTCTACCTTCAATTCACAATATATTTCTGTAAATAACGTTACATTCAAAATCTTTGAAAAAATGCAAAGTAACCCGTAAGTCGTTATATCGACCGAATGGGGTGTAAAACGAGGTTCGATATAACCAATAAAATGTTTATTTGTTCCGAGCATAAATATTTTTCCTCTCTAAATCTCACGACATCCGTATCTCAATCCGATACGACTACCAGTAGCAATATGGAGGCTTTATGAAAATTACGATACCCGCGCGATACCCTCCACACGTACTGGATGACCAGTGCACGGTGCATCGAGGTTCAAAAACAGAGAGAGGACAGTTGACGAGGCACTGGGGTGGATTCTGCTTCGGTTCCGGATTCTTTGGACTCTACAGTTCAGTGAAACGCCAAACTTTTTTTTTTTTCTTCCAAGACTCGTTAGTCAGAAGGACGCATGGAGCAGACGACGCAGAGACAGAAAAATCTCAGAGACGCAAGGGTAACGAGGGAGGACTGTAAAAGTCGCTTAAAAAAGTCATTAAAAAAATATAGATATACCTAAAAAAATATATATATATTTAAAACTTTACATAACATGCGTCAAGTGCACGTATGACATACCGTGTTAAATAAAATGGTCCAGCCTCGTTCCAGATTGGGACGACAGCTGGGAGCACCACATCCTTAAGCCGGGTCACGGGGTTTCTCCTCAACCTTTAACCGTACCAAAACCCTATGCCCGCCCTCTCTAAAGCCCTTTGCCTCTGTCCAGCGGGGCACGGATATCCCACCCGGACCTCTGCCGATCCTTGGAGACGTCTCCGTCGGGTACTCTCCTCTGCCGGGCAACTCGGTACATCGAAAATATCCGAACGGGTAGTTGGAGTCACCTTGTGACCGCGAGTCGAAAAATCAGGTCACAATATATAGAAATAATAGATTCCCAATTATTGGACTGGTGGATTAAACTCGATAGAGAGGGGCAGAGGAGGGAAGAAGATAATTTTGTCCAATGTTTCAGGTATTCAGGTACGATTTCAAACTTCGGTGCCTCAAATTCAAAATACCGAAATTGGTGCTAAAATGCATCCCCCCCTCGCCACAAATTCCACTCGTTCTATAGCTGCACTACAGTACCGTCCATATAGGCGTGTATGCATCGTTGAATATATAATTGCCGAAATCAAGTAGCCAATTAGGAATAATGCACCGGAAATATAAATTTAACGAGTGCATAATTATGATACACGCAGCTATCACGTGTCCCAGTACACACGGCCTACTTTAATTATCGTTCATCGCGAGCGCATTTCGGGACAGCGGAGGAAAACGCTAGTTTGTTAGTAAGAAATAAACGATTTTACGAATTCTTATGGGAAATTGTGCTCGAGAGACAGTTAAAAAAGAAACATTTGTTTTCTACAGAGCAATGATAACGTCGGTCGTTTGAAAGTCGAAGTTAATTAATCAGGTTAATTTCAATGTAACGACATATCCATAACGCTAGAAGTATGCAAAATCATTTTCATACGGAGCATCGTTAATTTACTGATTGCCATTTTATGGACGAATTAATTAATCCAATTAACAGACTTGAGCAATAAAATTGTGTGTATATATATATATATATATACACCACCATTTTCTGCTCTGCACTTTGGGGATTTTGATTCTATACAAAATGTACTTCGGGGACGATTAATACTTTGATAAGGCACATAAAAGTTTACCAGTATAAATACCTTGTGGATCATCAAGCGACTGCATTTTTCCACATTTTTTCCAATGCCAGACAAGGAGGGAGGAGGGGGAGTCACCAGTTACCTCCCATTATCAGGAGACGTCTTGTTTTTTTTTTTGGGTATAACCAAAGTAAGCCAGACTCATTTCGTAATTTTCCTCCCCCTAATTAATGACACTGTTCCTGCGTCAATTACCCTAATTTACAACCCTATAGTACCACGTTCTCCTGTAGAAATGGCCGTGACGTGGAATATGAAATTCGCATCAGAGATAATTAATCGGTGTCCGTTGATCCTGACTTGGACCCCGTGTGGCACCACGTAAGAAAAAGTCGAGCCCGCTGTGTGTCAGTCGTTCGCGGCCGGTTCGATAAATGAATAAATCAGTCGAAATTTTTGTTCCCGTCATATCCACAGAGACACTGATATCGCATAAGAACCGCTCATGTAATATACATGTATATGTGTATCAAACGCCTTGTGCGGCCCGAAGGCATCATTTTGCCACGATAAAATATTCATAACGCGGTCCCACATGTTTCGCCAATTCACTTTCCGGCGCGTCTCTAATGGCGTCCAAAATAAATTCACATCGTCAGACAAGGGACGAAGGGTGGCGACATCCAACGGACGAAACGGCAACTTGAAGAATGGCTTCGCGTCGACCGAGAATTGTTCTTCAGACACCGAAGGAGGGAGCCTGTATATTTCTTCGTGGGTTTGATGCGCCACCGTCAACACGAAGACCTTTAGGCCAAAATACATTCCGAATGAAACCACCTGTACGGACAATAGCTACCGACCTAATGCAAACGTCTCTGTGCACACTTGAATATGTAACTAATCACTACTGGCACAACTCGGTGGAGGAAAAAGCCACAAAGGACAGGACGGAAGGATAACTAATCACTTAAATGCAGCTGCAGGTACCTCGGGGAATGTCCGTATTCGATTGCTGTGTCTAGTAGATCCAGGGAACTTACTGAATGTACAATCCCACACAATAACTTTAGTCGTACCGTTGTATAACAGGGCGTGTACATATCTGTGCCCTACGAACAAAGTGAAACCCTACTGTCAATGACTTTTGTCCGGTTTTTTAAATATTTTGCCACTCTTTGGTTGGACTTTACTCAACCATCACGACGTAATTACAATTAAAGGACACGCACTTTTAATTTTGACCTTCGTTGTCGTAAAGGGTGGCAAGGAGAAATAAATATCGTCTGAAAAGAGGATTAAATGGAGGGTGATGGGGGGGCCGGGGCGTAGGGGGTGGAGCACAGATCTACAAAAGAACTATCTAGAATATTCTCAATGGCGGGAAGGGTGGAAAGTTCTCTTAACCCTCTCATCCTTCGGTGTACTTAGAGGAAAGTTACGCTTCGTAAAGCCTCGACGGGAGCAGCGGCCATCTTTTTTGAGAAGCGTCACTTCTATTTCTTGCTGAGAATAATAACGAGAGAATGTTGTATAATAAAGGGAAGTGCGTCCTGTGGTGTAAGGGGGCGGCAGGAGGAGGAGGGGGGGTCTTTGCTTGGGGAATATTATTCTAAGCCTCGACTTCACCAGTCAATGTCGAGTGGCACGGTCGAGTAAACTCCTGGGCATTGTCCCTTTGTGCACGTTTCATACCGAATGTATTGTATTATTAAGGGACACGAGAGAATTGAAGCCACTTTGAAAAGACGTTGATGCCAATTTAAGAGACAATTTGAAATTTCATGTAGGAGTTCATAAAATATTGTTATCGCAAGTGTCATTATTTGTGGTTAGGTAAGCCTCAAGATTGGGTGCCATCTTCTTATGATATACCTTGTATACAAGACCCCTGAATAACGAACTCGACGTTCTGGCGCTGTTATTCATTATCGATAAGTCCTAATTAATAAACGTGTACCGATATACATTCCCGGCATACAATTATATAACGTGAACCCGATCGTGAACTATAAAACTTATTTTTTATCCGATTAAACTTCGTCGATCAGGTAATTAAGATGCGGATCCTTTGACAAGGCTTCGAAGATTACGTATTATTTCGCGATCTCAAAAGTTTCCTAAGACTCGTAAATAATTGACAATCGACAAGGCCCCTATGTCTGCGTTTAGGATCTCTCGTCAAAGTTTATTTTAATTTAATACTTGCTCGATACCATTTTTTTTTGTCTTCTCTCCAAGGAAATATCATCCGAGATCGAAAGAGACGTTATTAAATTTTGTTTTTTTTTTCCAAAAAACCCCAAGATCCAGTTTATCGTAAGAGCCGTGCATTACCGAACGACAAGGAATCGAGGCATACAGGGATGGAGATGTTAACGCGTCTACGTAGACTTTGCAGATGCAAGGCCGAGCGTACAAAGTAAACGATCCATATCCGTTGCATTTTATAGCGCGACGCAAGGGCGTAACTCGAGCAGCCAAGTGCAAAGTTTTCTCCGGTGCAAAAGTTCGTATTAATGGGCGGAAAGGTTTAAACTCCGCGAGTGTTAACGACCCGTTTCTCTCTCCGACGTATCCCTTGCGCCACCGACCCCCATCACGTCTTCCATCTCTCTCGCACCCACAGCGCCGCGACTACCTACTGTCTTCATCGCGCGTACGGCGATTTACAATGTCCGCGAATCCACGCTAATTTACAACCCTTGCGAAAGCCACAGGCAAATTTGAACGGAAAAGCCGCTAAAAGCGAGTCTCGCGACTGGATGAACGCGCGAACGAACGGTACCGAAGTGCAGGCAAAAATTTTAACGATCCAAAAAAAAAGCAGAAAACCAAATTTGAAGTAAAAAAAAAAAAGTGTATCGGACAGCCAATCCTCCCTCCGATTTCTCTGGGCGTAAATTTTCATGTACGGTAAGAATTTTCTCGTGCGAAAGCAGAAAAGACGGAAACGTATCTCTCTGCGTGTCGGCGCCCCGAGAGATTTATAGACGGCAGGACGTCAGCTGTAATTTATTCAAACGTCTTTCTCGAAACGTTACCGAAAGGTCGCGCCACGTTATTTCCCCTGCAAGCATGCCGGCGGGATGGTCACGTCTGTTCGGGAGGACCAGGAGGCGGGAGGGGTGGAAGGGGATAGAGCGCGAAACTGACCAATTATATATATACATATATATATATACTCTCAACATTACATACAGGGTGGTCATTCAGTACAGCCGCACGACCCGAAGTTGGTTTCTATCGTATAATTCAAAAGGACAGGTTAACTGCAGGTGGCATTTTTGGGCCCGAATGACCCTGCATATACATACATACAAAAATATAAATGTATGAACAAAACGACGTGTATAAAGGGTGTCGAAAAGTAGGGGCTGATAATATCGCGAAGGTGGTGGATAAGTGCGTGTCCCTACGTCAGAGGGGGTTGTTCGGTGTACGAAATTGGCCAACAAATATCCCTGCGGCCATGCGACCACGTATCCCCATATATACGGGTAGTTCTGGAGGAAAAGTTGGGTACGACGGTACGACGGAGGTCGGAAGGGGGAGGAAAAGGATTGGGGGCGAGGGTTGGTTATTTAGTGGTTACTACACCCGAGGGGTTGCGCCACGTCGTGACTGGTGGCATAAGCGGTCGTGTCCTTAATACCGGGCAAAAACTCAGCCCTCGGCGCAACCCCCCCCCTCTCGAAAAGGATCATAAGTCTGTGCCCGGCCTAAGTATCAGGCTCTCCCGAAAATCACCCCTAAATCTCATCAGCGTCATATCCGCTCTCGATGATTCCCATTCTCAACCCCTTGACAAGCGGACTCCCCTCCGTTCACTATGGCACCCTTGGAATTCTCATAAGAATCATCCCTCCCCTCCCACCACCACCCCTCTCTCGCGCCTAACCTGCTTAATGGCTACTGCGTTCCTTGCCAACCTGCTGCCCTTCGGACTATCTACTTTATATTGTTCTTTCGTCCCCTTCGCACCCTCGAGTAAGACCTACCCTAACTCCCTTCCACCCTAGACTTCTTCATGGGCCCGTGCAAAGGGTTCCGGATTTTACCTTTATCGTCTCCCGGCCTATAGGGGTTTCGGTGTGGGGACTCCTTTAAGCGGCTGCTTAATTCGGGCACGTATTTCGCGGCATGAACGTTGAGGTCTCGGGGATACTTTTTTTGGAGGCAGGGGGGGTGTATGAGATTATAAATAATTTTGTTATCTAAAGGGTATATACATATATATATATATGCCGATGCCGACTGCGCGCTATGACGCAACCGTAGATCGTAGGCAGTAACGTCGGAAAAGTCAGTACGGTATGACAGTATCCGGCCGCATATGGATTTCCGGTATATTCATGAATTTTCAATTACAGCCAACATTTGCTGTTGATGTTTCATATGCATTTTTGCGCTATGAATTTTTCACGCGTTACACATAAATTATGCGCTTGGTGAACGTTGATAAAAAGAAGAAAAAAAAATAAAAAAGTTGGCGCTCCGATCCGGTGCATAATAATTACTGTAATAATTGAACGCGCGATGCATGCACTTTTAAACGGCCCGAATTGTCACTGGCAATCGAGCGCATAGTAGCGGCGGGAAATTCAAATGTCAAGCCTTACCCTGCCGTATTCCTGAGTGAAGAATTTCGCTATACGCTGCCTCTGCTCGTTGCTCCGTGCCGTCAGGATGTCGATGATCGCCTGTTCGTCGGTGCCGAAACCTTTCATCGCGGCGCGAAGAGCGACGCCATCCTCGGCGGCATTGAAATCAGCGGCTGGCTTCAGGGTGGGTTCCGGCTGGAAGGGAAGAAGAATACGGGTTAAGTGAAATGAATAAGGGAAAGGAGTGCGAAGAGCCGAGCGTGAGGAGGCTAGGAGGGTTCGGCTGTGATGAGAAAGTGAATAAAGTGAAAAGCGAAATTAGCTCCTTCGTTGGTCATACAAAGTGAAATTGAGGAGAGGGACGGGCAGGCGGTGGACTTAGCCCGCAGAGTAATAACGATCCGGATAAATGGGATTCCGTGTACTTTGTACACAGTCGTATTATGCGTTTGCAAAGTAATTAGAAATTCGACTTCTCGGTCGGTAAAACAGTTTTTACCCGACTTTTCGTCAAGATTGTATAATTTTCGAGGAAAGGGCTAATCGAGTAAACAAATATTTCCAATTTGTAAAACGTGTTCGTTTGGGTTTTTTTTTAAGGGGGAAGGGGAATTTTTTTTCATCCCCTAATTTTTTTTAAATCTCGACTGTCAAGACCAACAAGTTCCCACGTATCAACCAAGCAACCAGTATAAGTGGGAAAATTGTAAAAAAAAACTTACTTAAGGGGTCGCATAATTAATCATGTTTCACGGTGATAAGTAAGACTACGATATTACGTAAAATCCATATATTTTTTTTCCTTCCTTTTTCTCTGCGCTGTTTTTTTTTTTTTTAACTGGCGAAAGATCCACTGCAACGTGACTTCGCGAGCAGCGACTACGGGTAGTTTTTATGAAAAGGAAACGCCTTGGAATTCTTTAATCGCTATCCGCGAACGAATAGAAATTCCCGGTAGCAGCAGCAGCACTGGCGATCCTTGTTACCGATAATTCTATGGCACTAGTCAGTCACGAGAAGAAAAGAGGGTTCCGTGTCGCGCAATCACGACGAGGTCAGGATAAGAGAGATAAGAAGAATGAGATGAAAAAAAACAAAAAGAGTAAGATGAATATCCAGTTAAAAGGAAAGTCGCAGGAAAAGTTCAAGCGAAATACGAGATGCAGGTTAGTCAAATGAAGATGGCAGCAGCAGCAGGCAGTATAGGAGCATCAGGAATCTTCAGTAAAAGTAAGAATAGAGGAGTCTACGTAGACACACTCCGGACCAGTTGAATTGAAGCAGTTGGATAAACCAACTGGCACGACGATTCCAGCTGAATTGAACCCTCGATTCCGTAGCCCAAGAAAGAAGCTTCCCACGAGCCTCGACGCTCATTTATAATAATTCAAAAAGACTGGCGAACAATATTTTCCATATGATAAAATTTTTTTGCCTTTCTCATCTCCCTAACAACTTTTTCCCTCCAAAATTGAAAATGGAAAAAAAAAATTTCCAAACTTTTAGTTACCGAAATTAATTTTCACTACGTTGGTAACTGATAATAGAAAGTGACGTCACCGAAAACGTAGAACATAACGTTATCACGTTGCTTGAATCTGGTGACGGTGAAATAGACTAAAAAAAAAGGGAATATACCTCACGAAATTACAGCATCGGTTCTTCCTTCCGTTCCTTTGAGGATTGTTGCAATGTTAAAAAAAAAAGGGGGGGAAAAAAGGCCAATTAGCGCATCCGCCGAGGGGGAAATACGCAGCTTCCGCTGCAAGCTCCCTTTGTGCTTTCTAGTCGTAAAAGCAAGGGGTATGCACGTGCTCGAGTACGCGATGTGTATCTGCACGTAAAGCGTACAAGAAAAACGAAAGCAAAAAGATTCCCCACTTGGATTTCACCCCCAGCACGAATTTCGCGCTGGGGACGCAGAAAATTCAAACTCGCGTAGATAAAAGTGAGGGATTGGAAAATTGTCGAAAAAAAAAAAAATTTCATTCGAATCGAAATTCTTTCAGCGCGTTCGAGTCTATCGTACCACCTGAAGATGGTTAAGTAAATTTGATTTTTCTTAATTCCCACGGTAGAACCACCTTCGGATAGCACAACGTATATATGACGTAACCCACTTAAATTCCTTATCCATAAAGGGTGGAATTCCACAAGGACTCTTGCCGCAGGCGAAATATGCTTACCGGAGTTTCTCTATGCAAGCAGAGGAAGTTGCATTTCCAGGTACCAACCTAACAATGTCAGGCTGAACGGAACGACATTCACAGTCTGAACCCTCGTGTAACTTGGTGAAACTAGGAATAGCTATAGTGATAGAGACTGATGGAGTAAGAGAGAGACAGCAGGTGCATCGACGCACAGATGCGGGAGAGAAAATCAAATTGTCGTGTTTAACCAGTGTTTTGGAACGGTGACGTTTAACTATGAAATTTTCTTTTCTGAAACAAGTATATGAAAAGTATAATATTTATATAAGTCTTTGAAAGCAGGAAAAGCCTCTTTGGCGAATTTATACGTCGCGACGCTCCAAGAACTACAGAACCGGTAAAATATCTTCTCGCGCACCTTTTCCCGTCTCGCTGCATCCCGCGGTGCATCATAGCGAAGCTACTCGGTGTGCATCTCTTTAAGACCTCACTCCACGTCCGAGACTTATCACTCGAGTAAATTGCACGTCTGAAAATTTTTATAGAGTACATGTACCGCCGTAGTCGAGGAATTTACAGACACAGTGGGAAAAGTTGTTAGGACGGCCGTGGAGGGCTGTAGACAAATAAATGCTTTCACGGTGAAAAGTTTAAACAGTCGCGCATGTCAACCGAAGTGTCAAAGAGACACGTGGCACGTATCTGTCACTTGTTTTGAACGAGTCTAGAGGGTGTTTTTTAAAAAATTATATATGTATGTGTGCATCGTCCAAAATATCAACGGAGATCGAAGCCGACCGAAATGGCAAATTTTGAAAAAAAAAAAAAGTTTGCACCAAGATTTCGCGACGGGTACTACTCCTGATAAATATAAAAAAATGCACTATTTTGGTTGCTTAAAAAATTAACATTGGCGAATATTCAATGCGCTTCTTAATCTTTGATCTGTGCCGCCGTTGACGCGATATTGGCAACTTCCTGCGTGTACCGGAAGTCGAGATGCGTCAATTTTCGACTTCACGAGAAGTTCAAATAAATTAGGGAATTCAGGGTTGGTTACGTGCAAGGGGGAAAAAAATATGCAAAAATTCACTGGAGATCCGTCAAACGAAATTCATGCTTCGATACGAAAAAATGTGGGTAAAAAATTTTCTTTTTCAAAAATATTTACCTTCGCTCGACTTTTCAATAAGTGGGGAATTTCTCGTTGACACCTTTGACTGGTTGGTGTCCATGTTTCGCGGGTTTAAGTCAACTGGCGGGATTGAGATTACTTTGTAAATGTAAAAAGATGGAATATAAATTTTTTATTTATTTTGGAGAATTCGTTTCGGCGCATGCGCGACAGGCCTGCGGCCTGAATAAAATAAACATACCAGGGATTACCACCCTTGAATCTATTTATACCCTTAACTCGAGGGCTCGCATAGCTGTAAAAATAAAATGAGACCTCGAGAGTTGACAGACGACTTAGGTGGCTGGTCTTTAATTAATTTGAAGCTTTTAATGGACGAATCCAAAACAAAAAATTCAAAATGTAATTTCGCTAAATGCTATTCACAAAGTTCGGGTCTTCGCGTGTAACGCAACTACCCGCTGAGTATTCAGTAGGTATTGCCAACTGCAAATGTCAAACTGTTACGAAATGACACGAGTATCCACATACATATACATATATATATATATACAGTGGTAATCAGCAATGGGCATTGAACGTCAACGGGAGGAATTACGTAGGGGTTGGTTTCGTATTTCCACGATTTCAATTACGGCATTTGCAAAGTAATTGGAACGGAGAGGGGCAACGCCGATACTTGAGCTCAAGTTCAATCAGTATGCTGATGTTACAAAACGCCATTGGACTGAATGGGAGAGAAAAGGACGGATACAGAACGATACGACAGACAAAGATACACGAACGAGAGAGAGAGAGAGAGAGAGAGAGAGAGAGAGAGAGAGAGAGAGAGAAGGCAGAAAAGCAGCGGTTAACTCGATCGGCCACTGATTTAATGCAAATAGGAAAAAATTTGTCCCCGAGGAAAATCAAAGCGCCCCAAAACGTGTAAAATCGTATAATTGCAAGCTTGCGAAAGTGTATCTGACAAACAGAGAACAAGAGGGGAGGAAAAAAAAGTAAAATCAGAAAATCTCTTGATTAAAAAAAAATGTCAAAAGTGATATAAAGCACGCGACCAAAACGAAAAATACCTGCTGACCCATCCGACGGGAGTGTCGCGACGAATCGTTAAAGCTCGAGATGAATTTTTTGACTTTTAGAAAAAAAAAGCTTCATATCGACAGCTTTTTATTGGTACTCCGCGATCTTTCATTCTTCACTTATCACGGACATTAAGCTTTCAGCCGAAGCTCCTAAACCTTTAACCCCTTCACGTCTATAGGACGTTCGGGCTCGACTACTCGAGGATCGTGAGTTTCCGTATGACTTCGGAGATACTCGGGAGGAGGTTACGTTCGGTACGTATAAAACGTACGAGAGACGAAGGGAAGGTGGATGAAAAGAAAAAAAAAAAAAAAAAAAACAGAAAGCACAATACAAAGATAAAGCTCTCTATCCCATGGTGCTTGCGGAGCTTTAGATAAAAACTTGACCATTAACGAAGCATCGCGTGTGTGTACACGGGGCGCGTCCAGGGGCGGAGGAAAAATAAACGGGGGTAGGGTACCGGACAACCAAAAAAATTCCCTAACATTTTAATGCCCCTTTTTCGTATTCCACTTTGATCTGCTCCCAGCCCGCTTTTTCGAGCAGATACCTAATAAGGGTAGTACGAGGGTTGAATGGAAGGGTAGCATTAAGCTTCGAGCATTTATTTATACCGGCCAGCAGCAGCCAATGAAATATTTTCACGTATGTACGTACCTTAAAAAATTAATCGCTTGTTAAGGGCGATACTTGGTTACGGCGAGTTTAAGGGTTGGACGTATCTCGCTTGGAATTTATTAGGGCAATCAATATTATTATTATATATTTTTTTTAACCCATTCGAGGCTCTCCGACAATTTATACTCAGGGATCGACCCCCTTGGGTCTTTATGAAAAAAAAAAAAAAAAAAAAAAAAAAAAAAAAAAAAAAAAAAAAAATAAAATTAAATACAAAATCAACATACATGGGTTGAATTTACGTCCTGATTATTACCGATAAATTTACGGGTCTTGAGGTTACAACGGCGTAGAGGTCAATTTTATTAACCCCGAAGAACGAACCTTACGACTCGCTGCCCCCAATCCAGATTGACCCCAGGCACTATACGTATAATGTTTATCTTCCCTTTATTAGCAACCATAAACAATAATCATAATCCAAACGAACGGCTGCACTCGCTGCTCAGTTTGATATGTAGTAAACATTCTGGGCATTGATGTCGTTCCGTATATATTTATCTACATTTCCATATATCCCAGCGCAATCCCCTCCCCAACGAAAGCGTCACGCTCGCAGCGCGAATATTTTTTCTTGCGAATATTTTCTTCATAATATTTCTACACGACGACGTCATTAAACTGCTATGACTGTTCCAGTGGATATGCACGCGTAGAATACCGACGTGCATAGGATATACGCCTCTTCGTAAAATACACTAAAATATATGTCAAATATATCCTACATACATATATATATATAATACAGTAAAAAAATTGTATGATATGAATATGTACAAATTATATAATAAAAATATTTTTTATTGGGGGGGGAGAGGGGGGGAGCACAAAAATTTTACTCACCGTATAGCTGGACATGATTTTTCAAAATCTGGATCGAGATGTCCACCTGCAAAACTTCCCCCGGTCGATTGGTATATATCTGTAAGAAAAAAAGAAAAAGATTATTATTAACGTTACGCGGTAATAATAAAAATATCGGTGAAAGGGGTAAAAACGTGTTTAGGTGCAAATACAAAAAAAAAAAAAAAAATTTCGAGTATCGTGGGTCAGTGATAGGGTAGTGGTGAATATCGACTGCAAGCCCGGCATAAGCCTATGTCCGGAGGACAAGAGAGAAAGGGAACGTAAAATATTGGAGAAAGTAGTGAAAGGAGTCCCGGGGGATGAAAACCGTCAGGGGTGAAATAAGAATTTACGATTTTAGTTTATAGCCGAGTTAGGAGCATAGAGGAGTTTCACCCTCTTCCTGATACAGTAGAGCAACGTAATGCCGACCCCTATATTCAGGCCAAGTCGCAGTCCAGTCGAGTGCACGATGGGATAGCAGTAAGCGAGGGTGGTGAGCATTCTTAACGCGAGGCTTTTTAATTTCCCGTATTCTTCGGTTTACGTGCTCGTCCTGCCATAAAGAGGGAAGTTTCTTAATCGAAAGTTCCGCGAGTTCGGATTTTACCATGAACTTTCATCCCCTATCGCAGGGGATGGTTCAGATTCGTTTGAAGCTCATGCCATTTTTATATTAGATGGACTACAGGTATAACGGTATACGGGGGGGTCAATATCGTTTGGTACTCAAACAGCTTCCTTTGCCCCCGTGACGATCGCATTTAACATCCCCCATTGAAAAGTTCGCCATTAGCTAACGATAACTTGAACACCCGCTATATAGCTCCTGGCAAACTTGGGACGGTTTTCGGTCGGAATGGTTTCCGCAGTGGACGTAAGTGGGGCACTAATGTACGCGGTGGGGTGTTCTTGTAAGGGATGACTGTATAGCCAACCCTTTTGTAAATTCAAGACTTGACAACAAACTACCCCTTGTCTGTCCGGTATATATATATATACCGGACAGACAATAT
>JASCRG010000026.1:0-109671 GCA_030264185.1 Cephus rjabovi | reverse complement strand
ATTGTGGATGACCACCGTCCTGGAACTTACTGTTAGTCACGTTTATATATATATATATATATATATATATATATATAAACCGACCCATTGATATTTCTGTTATGGCTACCAGACTACTTGTTACTTACATAGATAATCAAAACTTGTAATTAATTGGCATTTGAGGTACATTTTACTGTACATATTTTTACAGTCAATTGAATATCGTTATTTATATGTTTTTTAATATTTATCACATAAACAATCCAGCCACACGTGCCATCCACTCTGTTTTGAGGTTAGGTATTCTTGGTTCGCACAGCAAAACTCGTTACGGATATTCGCAGAGCCTACGTCCAAGATGGCCGCCCTACGCAGATCCGTTACTTTGCGTAATACGTAAATTGCAATCAACACAAGTGCACCGACAGAAGGCGCTAAACCTTTTTCCCATTAATCAGAGAGTTAATGACGTAGTAGTAACGCGTTCTGCGCTCAAGTTCAGCGAGACTCTTGCGCGGTCGGATACAGGGCGACGGGGGGGTCGGGGTACTTTGCCAGGTACGAGTGTTGGCGAAAGAGAAAGAAGGGAAGGAAAAAAAAATATACAGAGACGCCAGGCAAAGCGGAAAAAAAATAATCAGGAAAAAACCGACGTTAAAACAGGGGGGTAAAAGAAAAAAAAAAAATAACAAGCAAGAAAAATTTCATGCCGCTGGTGGCTTTTGAGCTTTCAGCGTTCCCGTATGTAGGCTCGGCTATCCAGAGAGCCTTTCATATGGAAAATACATATCAACGGCTCGACCTCGTTTCCATTGATTTGAAACGATGCAAAATTTCGCAATTATTTTCAAGACGCGATGATCGCAATCAAAAGCTATAGGGTCCTTGACGAGGAGACCAAAAATTTATTTTCGAGATTAATTAACGATTGCCCCAATCAAGCCAACCGGACGTCCTTCGTTATCAACGATGTATACTATATAGTATATATATTTGAAATTTTGTTTAACCACAGTACCAGTCAAGTGACGTAACAGCTTAGCAATCTGTAAAGCGTCTCGAAGCGCTCTCAAGCTCACGGTAAGATCCAACCCGGATTTCGCAACGACGAAGAAAAATTTCGCGCTTGCACCGCGTATCGCAGTAATTCATTTTAATGCACGAGCCAGAAAGGCAACAGGGCTTTTGCGTTCGGTATAAATTTAAAGTGTCGATTCGAGGTTGAGAAAAAAAAAGAACGATTAAAGATTTTACGGCAGTTCGAGCAAAGCATTCAGCTTCGGCGTATTTTATTTTTCCGCGCGGTAAATAAACAGATATTTAATTTTTTTTGCCATTTTCACAAAATTAAATCCAACGTATTTATTCTGATTAGTCCTGTTATCGGGGCAGTTGGTATGGTTGAGGTTAAAAAAAAAAAATAAAAGATTAAATAAAACTCTGTGTGTGTAAAATCTAATGTGTAATTATCTATAACATATGCAAGCTCAACAAGCGTCGAGTGGCGCTCGCGCCACTTCCAGAGGTCCGTTTAACCAGCTTTCCCGGCACTGGGCAACCCCGGGGGACCGGTGGATTTTGTTTCTCTTCTTTTTCGAAAATGAACCAAAAGCGGAACAAAAACTTGGCCGCCTATTCGTTATGTGCTATCGTGATTTTCCCGCCGGTGCTGCCGCCTTTATTCAGATCACGAACCATCCCTTCTTCATTCCCAGGGGTGTATGACGTACGAGTATAGATACGGTGTATGGGTATACAACGTTGGTATTATGTAGAAGGTATACATATATATTTTTTTATATATCTATAATATATAGGTATATATCTTTTTCTCGACTATATTAACCTTCCTGTATTTCATATAATATTCTGGAAGCTCAATGACCCGTAAATCGCTCGTGACGTATATTTGAGGATTTATCTAATTGCCGTCCCATCAGTAGATGATTGATCGCAGCTTCTCGCACGGATAAGGATTAAATATGTGGAATACGAGAGAAAAAATGTGTATACCCAGATCATTAGGGATTAAAGGTAAAAGATAATGGATTAAAAAAAAAAAAAAAATTGGTAGAAATTGGAGTGGCAAAAAATCAAAATGCTATTGGAGTAATTGACTTTTCTTTTGATTCTCAATGAACGTTTGGACAATGCAAATTTGGTAAAAATAAAAAAATAAAAAAATTATTATAACCCTTGATGGATATACGAAAGGATGACAGACGTTGGCAAGACTGATTTTTATTGTAAAAATAAATGGCTCTTCGTTCTGGTATACGAAGCTGACTGGTGTTTATTTTTTGTAAATGCTTACCAAACACGTTAACAAATTGATGGAACCGAAAGGACGCCGAGGCGCCGCCGTTATAGCGTTAGCGTAACGCCAGCGTTTGTCGGCGGCAGGTTACTCATCTGAAATAGAACGTTACTCGATTCCCCCGAATGCAAACGGCCTGCATCGACACACTCGAAATTCCTTTGTTTTTCCTATCCCTCTTTTTTTTTCAATCCCCTACTCGCCTTTATACGTCTCGTTGTCCAAACAGTCATTGCCAACATTTTTGCCTATAGAGATACACGACTCCACGTTGGTTTTGAATCCTCGTTTTTATTTTCTTTTTTTCTTCTTTTTTCTCCTACGTCATGCGACGCGGCCCAAATATCGAAAAGCCACGAATTTCAAACGCTCCTGTGTTTTAGGCAAAGTCTATATGTATACTTGTATACTGGCGCTGCTAGTAGGGACGAAAAAGTGGGACATGTTGAAAGGAAAAATAGAAAAAAATATCCTAAATTTTTGGGAACGTCAGAGAATTTTTCAAAAAGTAATAGTATAGGTATGGGTGTAATTAT
This sequence comes from Cephus rjabovi, assembly GCA_030264185.1. Lineage (NCBI taxonomy): Eukaryota > Metazoa > Arthropoda > Insecta > Hymenoptera > Cephidae > Cephus > Cephus rjabovi. The sequence goes on along the minus strand of JASCRG010000026.1, from coordinate 106,836 downwards.
AGAACATTCGTTACATAGACAGCTGTGGAACGAGCGGAAATTTAAATTTTAAGTAATTCTGAGAAAATTATAATACCGCAATTTTAGTTGGGATTTGTAAATGGCAAATGCATAGTACAATTATTTGCCTTTGGGAGCTTTCGCTTTTGTGAAATAAAAAAAATGCAATACGCATGTTAATACGTCAGAGCCGCGGTGCGTGAGCGGAGAATTGCGTAACGGGCTACAAATCGCGAAAAGTCATATTGATAATAATTATAATAATGCCTGACGATTTCGACGTTCCGTGTAATGGGATCGATGCTGAATGATAAAAGAGAATAGGACAATAAAGAAAATAAATAATGACAAGAACGAAAGAAAAAAAATTCAATTCCGACTGTACCAAATGGCAAAACCGTAGAGAAATCCTTTGATCAAATTTCTAAAGGACGAAACACAGTCCTCACTACGGTAAGTCTGCTAATACAGATAAATTTGAAAAATAGAAAAACCAAAAAAAAATCACGTCACTCATTTCCGACTTACTGGAAAGTTCAAATAATTTTTTAATAATATTTCCCTAAAATTTACAAAAAATTCTCTCTAGTCAAATTTGTTCTCCCGTTCCGAATGATTGTTCAAATCAATAACCGTTAAAAAATTGCAAGTGGAAATAGCATGCCGTTATCGAAAAATTGAAAATTGCCCACCCATCCCATTTTTGCATGAGCCTTTTAGTTTGCGTGTTGATAAAAGAAATGAAACCGAGAAAGCATTCACTTCGATGTGGAATTTTCGAAAAAAAAAAAAAAAATGCAAAAAACCAAACATCATGGGAAGTGTATAATTTGAGCATGAACCAAGCGATTAACACGTGTGAAAAGAGTACAGTACTGTTTCAGAGGTTAGTTGCTCGTAGAATTTGCCCGAAGAATTTTTAATATCGACAGGTGGAATGCACATTCGACAGCATGCACTCGTACGTTGGATTCAGTCAATTTTCTCTTGAGAAAAAAAAAACCGCAAATTCTCCATACGAAATGACCTCAATCTAAGTGTAAAATTCGCGCTGTCTGCGAAAGTCAATAAAATAAATTTCATTCCAAATTCTACGAATATGCAAAATTTGCAAAATTCGTCCATGCTATCATTTACCACATTCATTCAGATTAATGACAAAAAAAAATAAACCTTGTAAAAGATAATTCTGGATGCCCGCTGGAATATAGCTGAGATGTCCTAACAATAACAAGGTCCTAATTACGTCAGCTACGTAGGACCAAGTTAAGGATTGTTCTGTTACTCTTAAAGGACCTGAATAGGCACTTCTGTGACCAATATAGGACCACACATGTACAAACAGACACATTCAGGTTGTCCAACCCAATCGAGTAACCTAACCCTGTCCATATATACATATATATATATACACAAGAACTGACTAGAAAAGGCACCTACAATAAAAGTACCTAGAAGAGTGTAAAAATGGCCGGAAGTTACGATCGAGTTACTGCACTGTTAAAGTATTATGTCGGTGATAAAAGGAGCGAGAGGAGTATAGTAAACATACACTCGATGGAGCAGACTCCTGCTTGCAGGAGATTGCACAAGTACAAATGGACCAGGATAATGTAATTGTTGGGCGACAGCATCGAGGACGCCATTTTGAATTGGAAAAAGTTTAAAAGCACAAAGTCCTGAAATCATATGTCATCAGGACATTTAAATAACAGTATTATAATTGTTCATGATATTTATCTAATTATTGTGGCTAATATTTAATTAACTTTACAAACACATTCACTTCGACTCCGAATCCATTAACAAATGCACGCAATGATATTCATACATAAGCAAGTCCTCCTTGGTGTCTTTCAATCCACCTTTTCCGTCTCACCACGTGTTATTTGGGATGCACTGATATTTCCATTAATATTTTAATTTTATCGAGGATTCCAGACATGGATGTTTAACGCAGTGGCAAAAACTTAAAAAAATCTAGTAAACTTTTTGAAGAAATAACTATATATAATTCTCTGTTAAAAATGATTGACCGACCTGTAGTCAATATTATATATCGCATGTCGCTCTGTTCAACTGGTGCTATCATTTCTTTATCCAAATGACAGATATGACGTACGGATTTACAGACAGAAGCGGGCGTCGCCGGAAGTATAATAATAAGGCGCGTAAATTTGAATCGCCATAATATGATAAATGCTATACTTTTATTCTACATCCAGCCTATAAATTACTGCGTTATACTTTTGTTGGAGAAAGAATAACTACGATATTATTAACCATAAGATATCACTGCAGTATTTCAAACGGCGTTATCAAACTGCGCGAGATATTATCAGCGGGCAATTAATCACCCGCGGTTACGGGCGTCCCGAGGTAGGCGCCGTAAGCTTCGAACGGAATATCTTCAGAATCTAAACTGAGTTTACGATTCATAAACGGGAGCCTGGCGAATGGTCCAAAATGGCTGTGTCTTATGTAAGGGCGTGCAATTTGCATTTTTGATGATTTCATCAAAAGTTTACAAACTTCAGCATTTGTCTCCCTTTAGCTCAGCCACGACGGCTACGTTTGAAGGCCTGTTAATTGCAAGGGTGTAAACCCGCTTAAACAGCTTAATTAACTCGGCCAAGTTAATCCAGTAATATAATATTTCCAACAGTTTCGGAAACCTTCCTTTCCGATACAGCCTCCGGGATATATAAGTGAAAAATATTTTAGCCCACCCAGTATCCGTTTATCGTGTTACCAAGTATGCCTATAAAAGAAAAATTTGTTTTTTAATTCAAGAAAAATTTTTAATGAAAATTACATCCCTATAAGGTCATCGTTACTACGTTATAATTAATACAGAGTGATTTTCAGCTGTAAGTATGAATTTTTGTAACGACTTACGGATTCCTATGGGGTTAGGTTAGGTTAGGTTAGGTTAGGTCAGGGTAGTTAACTACCTCGTCCTGGTACCAGCGAGATAAGTCCCCTATGCCATGCAGTATCATAGACTCACTAGGAGTCAGCCGCATTGTAATGGGTCTATTGATTTATCATCAATAATAATTTACAGTATCGGCCAATTGATACGTTATTATCGTTTAACACTTTGCCACGATTATTTCCATATGGTCATTAGACAATCCTTTGTACCTGGAATTATATGTTATTGAAAATTTGCATATTGAGTCGATCGATTGACTATCGAATCTGAATTGATATCAGGATAATGTATAATAGTGATTTCCGAACTAAATTCAAATCACACTAGATACGAATTAAAAATATGTTCAAACATATACGTAGATGCTATTGTAGAAAAATTAGAATCACGTTTGGATCAATTAATTAAAGTTTAAGGTACGATTCTCATTGTTCTTATGAACTTTTGATTCTCTGATAACGATGCAGGAACGACTGATTTGTTTGAATGTGCAATAAGGCTCGAGTGCATTTGTCAGGTTGTCTAATTGGACGAATTGCAAGTACAGTCATCGTATATTGGAGTTCGTGACGTAAATATGTAGGATTTCGTTTGTTCAAGTTCTACCGAATCCTACTGGCACGTAATACCTGCTGGAATAATTATTCAAAGCGTGCTTTATCGTGGTTTAAAAATAAATTCCCTAGAACTGGTAACACACGGGCGAGAGATAATAGCGAGTATTGAGTTATTCTGAGCGACACGAGTCTTCATTATCGAACGACGATAAAAGCCGTTGAAAGCATTTGATTTGAATACAGTAAAAATTCAAAGTAAACGATTGTTTCGCGGTATACGAAATTAAAGTTTTATTGGTTATGTCGGCGCACGGACTAATTAAATACGATAAATAGTATAGTACAAAAACAGTATTTCTAAGTATATACTATTTGTATATAGCATCTATGCATATGCATCCAATAGAGGGAGAAAGAGCTGGCATATAAATTTGATTAAAATAAAGTAAATCGTGAAACGTCTTGTGTAGTTACCAACAGGTGTTATTTATTCCAGTTTGAAAATCGACGGAAGATTTATCAAGCTATAGAAAAGAGTAATAGCGAGTACAGTCTAAATTGTCATGATATTGCATAACGTAGACGTATTACTTCAAAATCTTAAAGATAAATTTTCTGTTTGGCAAATATCTTTCTTCTTCTTTTTTTTAATTAGGACTTCGACTTATCTCTCATGAAGGTATTTTTATGTGACCAATAATAGAATATAATATATACATATATTTTATCCTAGACTTAAATCAGTTTGAAGACAATTTGTTGGTGTGATAAACTTTTGAGAAGTTACCGTTGTAAATTATTTGGACGTTCGTTAAAATCTGTATTGGATTTTATAGAATATCCAATAACGTACATTATTATTATTTTATATGACACGTTATTTCATTATCTCAATTGACTAGGCTGTAGGGAGTCCTGAAGATGTTTATTTACTGGTGTAATTAAACAATTTAAAAATAAGACACGTTGACGTCATCCTGCACAAACTTGTGAGAGTTTCGAATAAAATTCACGTGGATATTATCACATAAAACAAAGATTATACAAAGCAGCGTAAAAGGACTCAGCGTTGAACGAGTTCATTACCATAATGATAACAATCGTAGTCATAACATCATGCAAGTGAAGACGCCATGACAGGAGATTCACTAGAAACTTACATGTATTGACGTTGCCACTTTACGTGAAAGAAAAAAATATGAAACTCACCAAAACCGCAGATGATGGATAATGATTCGATGGTTGACGGAATATTCAGCTGCTTTAATCTTGAGATTTCGACAGTATTTACGCGACGTATCACACGCCGACGCGGAGCACTCTGCTGTAACGCATATGACTGAAATTTTTCTCGATACTACCGCCATCTTGAACTCTCGACCTTCCGTCGGTAAAGTAGAGAACAGTCGTGTAATGACAAAATGCCGTTAAGTTTCTTCTCAACTACTACAAGAGTTTACTGGTTTTCATATATTATGTGCTTTAAAAATACAAGTATCGTTTTACCTATTAAAATAATAATGAGGATTGACACCGAGAATCATACAGTCTGATAACAATGATATCGAATCCGTGTTTAACTATGCTCTAGTACTTTGAAGCTGTTTCTTTTAAATGTATACTTGCCTAAGACGATAAACTTAAATTTGTGTTTCATCTGATATTTCAATGCAAACGTGAAGCTTTTGTTCTAACATTGTATCCTGCGTGGTCATAGAACAAAGATATTTCCACATGCAGTTACAGCAAGTTGCAAGGATATCCGTGTACCTATTATTCAAGGATTAACTGGCGGTATGGGGATAATGGAGCAACAGTTAATTCCTGGACGGAATGCGAGGTAAGAGTACAATGTCTAAATATATATATATATACATAATATTCCCATAATCTTTTTGGTGTTTATGGGTAACCTAATTTTGTACGCATCTGTACTGATCTACTTGTCACTGTGGCAGGTCTGTGCCTGTTCAGTGTTATAATGCGAGGTATCTCGTCCTGGTTGCATGCGCCATCCCTCACTCACTTAGTATAATGCAAATTTGACGAGTATCGTTAAACAATGAGAATCAGGACTTGGATGGTACTAAATCATCTCCTCAATTTCCCAGTGCCATCATGGCGATGCTTTCTCAACTCAACTGATCATTTTCCATCTCCTTGGACCACTTAAATGTACAAGATTTCCCTGCGGATACTCTCTATATACGTAGGTGTATCTATTATAAAGCAACCCTCTATTTTGGGGTGGTCACTTCGCAAGCACCCATCACGGACCCTATATCAATCATATTTCCATGTTTGACCGCAAACGCAAGCCCTGTGCAATTTGCCGAGACTATTTTTGCGAAACGTGACAGATAACAACAGTACGTGCCACCCAGCTGGGATCGTCCATTGGAAATTCAGTTATTCTCTAGCAGCAACAGGCGAACTTGGCCTTAATTACTTGGGAGCATTACTTTCTTTTCTACAGGGATTTGTTTTTTTGCAGTAACGCTAATGGCGACTGTGCTGCTCATATACGTCGTATGCATAATTTCGTTTATACGAGGTAGATATATTTTTTGAAAATTTCTATAGAAAATTCATCTCGCGAATAGCCTATTGCCTTTGTTGGTATATAAACTGGTTTAAATGAATATGCATTTGTATGGGCGAATTGGGTTGGTGTTTATTGTACACAAAGACACTTTAATCTGATTTACGAGTAATTTCAGGTTGGATAGTAGCCAAATTTAATTGCGGACATAGATGAGAGTTCACTGATGGAGAAACAGAGAAGGCACGTGCTACCGAATGTTTAGTTGACTAATTAATTGTAACTCTGGAATGATCCTTCACTCTCTACTGATACGACGCTGGTGAGATGGCACTTTGCATAATCTTTATCTAGTCGTTATAATTTTTTTGAAAATTGCCATATATAATTTTACCTCAACGTACAATGTTTGCCTTGACGTTTAGCGGGTCTGACTTATTGGCAGAGAGCATTCATGGATTCATGACGGACTGGTTAAATGATAATAAAATCACCAATTACCGGTTATAGATTTAATAAAAATTTTTTATATAGATTTTTTTTAAATAATGCAACTTTCTATTTAAACTTTTTCCTTCCTCGTCTCTTTCCGTACTCGAAGGTTTCAACGTCTGGTATACTTACTACTTAACGTGTAACTCTACCTAATTGTTAATACTAATTAAGCAGTTTGTATTGCAGATGGGGTAAGGAGACGTGAAGATAGTTTTACCTGAATGGGACTACCGGAACAAGTTATAGAAACGAGGAGGATTGTCTTCCACTTTGAGTTTCCTCAAGATCCTCATTGCTCTAAGTATCCAGTAATCTGACTTAAACAAGTCTTCTGGATACAGTTTGAGAGTAGAAATTCTGAAGCCACGATCTACCAGACGCATTCAAAATTGTTTCTCCTGGTTTGGATATCCACTTTCCGCCCGAAACAGACATTCGCAAGCTAAATCCACGTAATCGTCGAATTTCTAAGTTCCATGTACCTAAGTTCCATCTATGTACAATAGATGTTTTGACAGCGTTCCGAAAACTAACCATTCACAAATTTCTAGTATTTCTGGAAAGAAAAAGGTCTGGAAAGAAATCTTTGAGGAAATGATAAAGGATACGTATAGGTACTGTACTGTATTAGATTTGTTGTCGATAAAAGCACGATTATTTACTACGTTATAATATATGAAAAATTTAATCTTACAGAGTCGAGGAACACCGATGCACTTGAATCTCTTGCGCAAGTTCATTTCCGTCGCGGTGAAAAGTTTTAACGAAAATACTTCAGCGGTATTGGATGCATGTACCAGGCACTGGAATTTCTTGCGAATCAAATGGATTTCCATTTCCTTGAAAAACTTGTCCTTATACGGTAATACAGTTAGCTTGGGCTCGACTTGGATCAAACTTAATGGCACCATTACGAAAATTATTTGACCACCGCACGTAGGAAAATCGCAATTCGACAGCGAAGCAACTTCTGTTTGCTCGTGTATTAACAACCTAAAAATACAGGATGTATTAGCCTGAGAGGAACTGTGATATTGGTAGAATAAACATGGTAAGATAAACTGATAAAATATTTGGAGGATAGATGATAACGCTATGAATGCACGAAACTTAGGCACAATATTATTATTATCGAATCGTTGGTTTTTTTTTTACTTTGAAAAAGATACTAAAGAGAAAGTCGATAAATTGTAAACTTTTTGTTTGTTGCAGCCTAAAAAGATTTATTCTCATTAAAACCGTGACTGGTAACTGCGTCAAAGCTTAAATAAATATACGCAAATAGGTAAATTATGATTCATGAAAGTGCTTAATTATGAGAATTCATTCTTATTAAGAATGACTGCAGTTGCTAAAATACGTAATATTCGCAAGGTCCTAAGGTAACAAACTCTGGGAGGGCGTCTTGAGGAGGCACTTCATATTTATCTTCACCTGCTCCAGTTACCAAGGTTATATTCAGCAGTTTATATATATGTATATTGTATATATGTAAACGTATATATTTCTTCTCATGAATACATGATTGAGACTATTTTTGTTGCGAATCAAAGAAAGCATTCTTCCACACAAGAATCTCTTGACAAAGCGACACAACGACATTATTAATTTCACCAATTTCAATTTTGCTGGTTTCAAATGCATAAAAGGTTCTACTTGAAAAATACAGAAAAATGACTAAATATTAATATATTTTTCATTGCTTCGATAATGCAGCTTCTTATTATTAATATTATTGTTTTTCAGATGGCATTGCGGCAGGACAGTACAATTTATCAAAGACGTAATAAAGGAAAGCTATCCTCTCCAGGGGGCAGTGTTACTGCTGGCAAGAGAGGATGGCTCCAGTGGTGGGGATAAAAACAAAGCAGGCGAAACGGATAAATTGGAATTCCCTTGGGTAGGAAACATGGAGTAACCTGCTTCCACCTTATGTCTCATTACGAACTGCCTGAGGTTCCTAATGCACCTCGTTTATCTGCTCTGCACTTCTTTTCCTTTCTACCTCGCTAACCACTTCTTCTGCTTTGTTCTACTTTTATTATTTTCACTGTCCCCAGTAATGACAGTGGACACTGCTGAGGTTGGTTTGATATATCTCTTGAATTACCTCTGGGGTATTGCCTGCCTTAATACTATTTTACTATTGGTTGTAAAGTCACGTCAATTTGTTCTATACCTTGCTCAGAGTTCAGGATACATTTAATATCTTGTTTCATGACAATTCACTTGTATTTAGTTTGACGAGAATTCACTGGCTTCTATAGAGAAAGGTACAGCAAGCTGGAGGATTTTCGTTTATGAATATTCCAGAATTCTCACGTAGTGAAAACTACTTGCAAGTCGATTCTTCAAGTAAGTTATGGGGAGTACGGTATAGGTACCTTTGGAGTTCGATTTGAGAACTATTTTATGAAATCACGTGCCGTGTTACCTACAAGTAAAAACTTGCAACCAAGATGGCGGCTATTGTGAAGAATCTGAAATTTGAAAGTTGAAAGGCTTGAAAGGCTTTATATTTGAAGATACATTGAAAACTGAGGTATTCTAAATCATCCAGATTTTTCTTAAGAATATTCATTAGTTCAATGGACTCATTTGTCACTTGTACTTTAATAAATAAATCTGTGTTGTTCCAGATAAAAAAATCTCATGGCAGCTCGGTCGAATAAATTCTTCCTCGCATCTCAGTCGTAAGGGCGACGAACTTTCGTCACATTTCGAAAGTAGATTCTTGGTTTTGCCTCGCAGTAAAAGTTTCTTGCTGGATTACGGGACAAGATATGGCCAGGGAATATCGAGAGGACTGGTTGTAAAATGTTCTCGGATATACCCATTTCCTAGTAGCCAAGGAAGATCCTCGCTCCACTTACCACGGTTACTACTCTTCTTGTTACCTTTTCGCAGATCCTCAATCCTCCTTCTCGTCGTAGGACGAGCTGCCATCTTTTCTACACTTTTGCTGCTCCTGTCGTCCGGCCTTTTCGACTCTCTCGGCTTACAAATAGCGCTACGGTCGCTATGCTGACAATGACATCGATAAGTTCGATTCGCAGTGCTCGATCTTAAAGCATCATTATTCTCAGGTACCAAGGAACATCCTAGATGAATGTGGCTGTTGGATTTTTATCTTCATAACATTTGTCCAACGGTATAAAGTCATATTGAACATTACTTCAAATCATAAGTAAGAGCTAGGAAAGACGTTTTATAAGGTCCAAGTAAAAAAAAGCTATGGACATAACAATTTGCGTTTGTTCATATCTTGAATTTGATGAAGCATATCTTGTTCGTGCCAAGTGTAATCTTATTAAATATTTTTATCTTGCAGATACACGTACCCTGGAGTCTCAAAATTTTAAGGACCCTCCGAAGACGTTTCCTTTTATCCAGAATCGCGTGATCCAACTTTCTGAAATCAGGCACTCTCTTCTTTATATTCGTGCAAGGAACTTTCATGGTTTGACCTACAGTAGAAAGTGGAGTGACAAGCCAGTTCCGTGAGTATTGCAGGATTCAATGTTATTCAGGCTTGTTAATTAATAAAAATTTTCAAAATCACCAACTGTTTCAGATTAGTATAGGATATTCGAAAATTGTGAAGAACCGCCTAAATTGTGGACCATTACGCAAGAGGGCTCAGAGGGGTGGAAAAGTGCGTGTCGCGCTTACCGGCAGTATAATTAATTTATTAAGCTTACGATAGAATCTACGAGACGAAGCACCGGATATAATGTACAGGCAGGTCCAAAGGATTCAGGACAAGGTCGAGATGTTAGTTATCCGACCCTTTTTCTGGTCTATGGTCATTGGTTCCTTCGTCCTTCACCAGCACACAGGACCAGGATACGGCCGAGTCCCCTTTTGCTCATCCAGTCATGACTCTGATCTGATGTGGGTCTGGTTGGGTTTTGGTGAGGCTGCTGTACCGCGTTCCGTGTCCTTCGGTACCTTCTCCGTGACAGTAGCCGCAGAGATACGCCCCCGTAAAGTTAGTTACGACTTACTTGAATTCCTGGGATAAATTCGACGGTGGGCATCCATTTGTCCTACTGTGGCATAGATTATATCTTTTAGGTAATTTAATCCGGCTGATAGACGCGTCCGTTCTGCCTACTATGTTCTTTTAATCCGTTGAAATTGCGTAATTAACTTTTTTCACAATTTAATAACCGTCATGGCACAGCAGGGTTTCTAAATTATTAAATACATGTGACGACGAAGTCTTTCCATCAGGATGACAATATTTCATGCTCATCCTGTTTGCGTTCGACAGTACAATCAAAGTCATTTATTCGGCGCATAATCGACTATGGAGTAACGGTAAAAGAAAATAAAATTGTATTAGATGGGTGCAAAAAATAATTGGAGCTTCCGTTAAAAGCCTTTTTAATTAAAATCGTAATTTTAGTTTCGAGACTTGATTTTCTTTACTAGATTTTGATTTCGATCAGCTGGTCAATTAAAATGTTAGGTCTCTTGTTACAGCGTTCCGGTACAACGAGCATCAGTATCTAAGGACTCCCCGAAAAATAAGGAGCTTCTGTGTCAGAGCTACCTCAGCCCTGATGTTGCAGACTGGGACGTTTGCGAAATGCCGGCAAAACGCGGAAACCGTCAGGAAGCCACGAATTTTACTAAAAACTTTAATAATTTTTGCGCCATTAGAAATAATTGCACGATGGAAAAATTATTTAATATCTTTACATTCATAAAGTAAAGGCAATCTTTCTAACGTACCGTACGACGTGAACGTCATTTGGCAAATGGCATGGATCGAATGACGATGGCGACGACCAATGGGCATCGTGGAAAAATGATGAAAGAATTTTCACATATTTTTCATACCCGACACGGTAAAGATGCAGCCTATACTAATCTAATCAATTTCATGTCTCTCAGTCTAATCTTCATTAATCTTCCAAGATTTTCCACCCTCGCAAGTATTTCAGGTATATTAAAGATTCTTGAAACTCTCTCGTCCGGAGGCTCGGGAAATTACTTAAAAGGGAAAAAAAAAACAATGTTTTTTCAAAGACCAAAGACCCTCGATCCACGTTGTCCTCGAAATAGATCACCATTAGCGGGTCATTATCCGCGAAGGGCAAATGAGCCGGGACACTCGGGGGTGTAATCCGGGTAATCTGAGGCCATTACGCTAATTTCTCCGAGTACATCACTTACGCCGTTCGCAGGGGGTGGCCCGGGAGGAAACTGGGCTACGAAACGGCGCCAAGGTGGAAATTGAACCGGGTACCGGATATCCAAGTGTCTACCTAGCTAGCCCCATCGCATGTAAAACTGGAAACGCCTAATGCACCCTCCTAGAGAGCAAATGGACCTTCTGAATATCCAGTTGGAGCTAATTTTCGAGAATCTGGACGTATGTATATGAATATAGTAGATTTTAACGTATAACGTGATCGTATCATCCCCATGAGACCGACCTTCTCTACCTGAATCCCAGAAGTCCCCATTCAAATATTCCCATTGATTTCGTCCCTCGAAATTTCATTTTTAATTCATTTCTTCTTTTGTTTTAGCACAGCCCACACGAGTGTTATTTCGCATTCACCTCGTCTTAACGCCTTTCTTTGATGTCGGATATCTTATTATGCGTAAACGGGTTACGCCGGAGATTAAATACAACTTTTGATGGTGGCTACGCCTTTGAGCTAATTCGTGAACAATGCCGTTCAGTTCCGCCCTCCGGCTTCAAGCTGTTTGTCTGCTGCGAAGCGAACCGTTTGTGCAAACGGTCCTCGATTCTGTGGTTTAATTAAAACTACTATGGCGCTCCGACGCTTCCTTTCCTTTGTGATGGCCCAGTGCATTACGTTCACTCCATAATTAGGTCATCCAGGTGAAAATCCCAAGATAATATTTATACGTAAAACCATCGTTTACAGGATTTTGTTTTATTCTTGACCATCGTCCTGGACAAGCGATGCATATACAGTTGTATTTAACAACTGCATCGACAATATTTTTTTGTAGGTATTTTTGAGGGGAGAATTTTGGTTTTAAAGCCGATTATGCGGAGCAGCTTTAGGCTGATTCTAGAATTTTTGATAATTAATTACATCGATTAAAGGTGATTATTGCGTGTATTCCATACTGTATGTGTAAACAATTTTTTTTCTTAACGCCTTTTTTTTGTTTCAGCCTATTTTGTCTGTCGACCTTACGCACTGAAAATATTTTCGCTCGAGTGTCGTATACGCTGCCGAATGAAGAAACACGTTCCTAGCTTTGAAGTAGCCAAGTGCCATGGCCGATGTTCATGAATATAAAATTGTGCCGCCCGCGGTAAAACGTCAAACCGTAAACTTTTATTGTCATTCGAAACGCGCATGCTTACCTGCAGAACTTCCTATCGATTGTAAAGGCGAAAACGCATATTCCGTAAAAAAAAACGTAGCGCAATCTCGCACTTACAGCCTATAAAATTTCCACGCTTTACGCGTTTCAAGTTTATGCGTATACAAAGGCGTATACAGAGTTAGCAGGTTGAGACAGCCGACACGGTCAGGCAGCAAAGCACATTTAATTTCCCTTGTCACAAATTTCTCTCTCGTCGATTTCCAAAATCAAGGAGAAAAAAAATGACTTAAAATTAACATATCAAAAAGTACCATTCCAATCTGACACGCCGAGTATAGTCCCAAGTCTAAGAAGCATTTATATTCTCCTTTACAGCCCCTGTCTACAACCCCTATAACATCCGTAAGAGGTTAGAAAAGAAAAATGTTCGGGGTCACAAGTGATCCCGAATGACCCTATCACGGGAGCCGTGGTGACGTAAGACCGCTGTCAAGCTGTTAATGCGAACGAGCAACGGTGTCGCCATCTACGAGACGGCAAGTTTCCACGACAGTTATTAATAGGCACGGCGAAGAATATTTAGGCATACGCAAGGAATGCAAGCCCGAACTGTACGTTATTTATTTTTCTTTTAATATTCATATTTTTCTTTTCTCTCTTTCTCATCCTCTTTTTGGTCTCTTTCGTTCCAGAAGCGGACGTCGGACGTTTCAGAACCATCCAGGCACATCCGGTCCATCGCTCTTCGCATGTTGCAATCCTCATGATTCGTGGATCGCTTACGCTCTCGCGATACCGCAGGAAGTCGCTGCGATGGATCACCGGAAATGTCCACGAGGCTTGGATTCTTATTGGATTCCTGATTACCAGTCTGGACCCTGTGCTCGGCTCATCTTCTTTACTACCACCCTCTACACCCCAGGTCGTCATGTAGACGTCATTCCGGTGCAACGGTCCAGTCCAAACAATCGTACATCCTCGGCATCACCGTCCGTGCTATTTAAGCGTTTTAGAAAATTAGGTATTTCCGGTTGCTAAGGAACGGCAGCCTCTGTTATATTATATCTGACGCTTTATGCTTTTTATTCTTAATTGCGTGCAGGGGATTGAGCAATATGCGATATATTAAACCGCGACGATCGTTTATTCGTGGAATTATAACGTTGCCCGGTGTAAAAGGGTATTTATGGCGGTGCCGGAAGTCTTTCGAAAAATATGTCTCCCCTAATTATGAATTATTATAAACATTCTGCGGCACGGCGGCTGGAGAAAAGGGGGCGAAGGGGATGTATGGATGAATTTCAACGTGGTCAGGGGGACGTGTCATCAGGGCAGAGAGCCAAGTCATTAGCGTCAGAATTCTTGGAAAATATGAGGCTTCCGTATTAGCATTATTGATAAACGAAGCCGTGGCGCGCGCGAGACAGAGAAAATGGAAGACGGATAGAGAGCGTCGTCGATATTGAAAACAGTTCCTAAGCCTTTCAAAATAGAAGATCCCGCATTGGGAACGGGCCCCTGAAGATTTTTCTATATATATTCGCGCTACCCGTACAGTCATCGATATATCATCTAACAGTTTCCACGTCGTGGTTCATACGTGGAATATATTTCAGTCTCCAACAGTACTTACGGAAATGACGTGCTCGTGGGGGAAGGGTGAAAAAGGAAATAGGAGAAGAAAAAAAAAATCAGAGAAAGAGCCATAGCGTGACAACTTCCTGATAAATCTTTTTCATTCGGCCACGTCAATTTTTATTACCGGTTTGGCTTAAAAAAGACGTTTGGCTTAAAAAAAAATATTACGTCACCGTCGCACCACTTCGCTATCAACCAAATTCCATATCGAAATCAACCGAATTCCATACGGAAATGGTATTAATAAAATGTACGTATTTCTTTTGGGGGGCGGACAACCTCGAACTCATCAGCAAAACTCGAATTGGTTTTACCCTCGCATTCCGTGATATCGAAAATACTTATAAGACTCGGGGAATCCCCGGATTCACGAGTCTTCTCGAAGCAATAAAAGAAAAGACCCCCCCATTAAAAATTCAGCCGGAAAGTGGAATTTCGTTCAATAAGTACCGCAGAACAGGGTCCTACGTGTGATTAGAGTCACTATGAGAAGGAACCAAAGAAAAAGGACGGGGGTTAAAGCAAATTATGTATAGGGTGTACAGTGTGGGTGTTTATAAGAAAATGAAATTATGACAGTCAAGATATACCGTATAGGGTGTGACTATAACTTGCGTATCTTTAGCCTAGATAGGCTCGAGCTCACAAAAGGATTCGATTAGGACCTGTCCACTCTTCAGGACCTTCTTACATAATTGATTGCCTTAATTTAACCCCAGGTACTCTCCATCAATTTTCACCTACGACCGAGACTCCTCGGGCCGCCACGCTTCACGTCCACGTGTCCATTTTACGTATGGGAAAACAGAGCTGGTGGGTTTGCGTTTTCACTAGGAGACATCGCCGTTCACCAATAGAGACCAGATAGCCTAGTGACATTTTCCTGGCAGGTTCGTCTCTCCTTGTACGTTGAGGTATATATATAATATTTACATTATGACTCTGGTGTATAGACGTATACCCTTATGTATATCTTTGCCCACGTTATGTACTTTATATACTTAGTTATATATGTATAAATATATATATGTATATGCAGGATGGACGCCCAGCGTCGGCCGGATAAGCTTTGACAGAGTGACCCTGTTATCGAGCGAGTATGCTGGGAGTTAGGACAACCAGACACTGGGATGTGTACCTGTACGGTTGGCGTCGCGACGCCCTGAAACTCGCCACGCCCGAATACCATCACTCAGGCTAATTATAGAAAATTTTGGAAAATTTCATAATAAACAGAGGAGCAGGTGACATTTTTACCTTTTAAATAAATTTAATCACAGGGTGGTACGCGTATAGTGTATTTTTTTTTGACAATTTTTTTTTTCTTCTCACAGGTAGTACCTGCAAATGGACTGTCTTACTGGCGTGGGGGCACTATAGCAAAGTGGAATTCGTCGTTTATGGAAGAGTACGGGCCAAATTCGTTTCTGCGAGACGTGACGTATTTCGCTGACTGCTACGTCACGTAGGATCAATTTAGTTATTGAATTGAATGGATGAATGGATAGCATTGAAATTTTCTTGATGGAACGAAGAGCGATAGACTGTCGCGTAGGAGTTATATAATTTTTTAATTTATTTGTAAAATTGGATTTGGGAGGTTTTTTATTTTTGCAAAAATTGTTGGGCATTTTTGTATTTTTTTTTTGCACGTTTCCACCCGGTATAATTTAGTGGACACTTTTATTTTTAATTACTATCCACTCTTGGATACTTTTTGAAATTTATTTTTATCTATAAAGTCCCTTGTGGGTTGCTCTTCACGATGTGGGAGGCTCGAGGGTGGAAGTTTTACTTGTGCTGTAAGTACTGACAGGGAGTCGACGAGATTCTGAAAAATGTGTCAGCTAGGGATTTTTCGCTGTTTTGATAACGCAGATGGGATCTGCGTCTGGATGTAATACGATATCGGGGAGACGTTCGGGCTGGAAGGTCTGAACCCTCTTTTAAGGGACGGCGTCTCGGCTATTTGTTTTTCGAAAATTGTTCACCTTCGCACTCTGTTTCACCGTTTTCGCACCGGCCTACTTCCACCCTCACTCAGTCATTCTAGTTCAACCTTTTTTTTTTTTGTAAAAGCGCGTCCCAGTCACTTTACTCTGAATAGACATAGACGTGACAACCCCAGTTGTCACGTCTGACAAAGTGTTCATATCTATCATACGTCATGTTTGTTCAATTCAAATTTAACATATGATTTTGTCATAATAAAGCTTTTTTTTCTGTATAACGTAGAGAAACTTCAACAACGAAAGCACGTGCGAGATTGTAAACAAAAATTCTTATACTTTCCTTTTCTTACTTACTCATTCTAAATGAGTCTCGGGAAACTCGCGAATAAATGGGAACTGGCGTGAAAGGGAGACTTGAAAGAATGTGCAAAGGTAAAATTTTTTTCGCAACAAAAAAAGCTCTCGTCAAAAGCTGAAAAAAAAAACATAAGCTCATCGCGATATCCAACGAGCGATTTTCATCCGCGAAATGAAATCGACTTTCCTTCAAGTTCAATTTACGCACGCCGCGTGATGGTCGTCAAAGAGGGAGACGTGCTTTATAGAAAGTGAAAAATTTTATTACCAAAACGACAAGGGACAAAAGATCTAAAATTTGATAATAAGAAAGAAATAAAAGAAAAAATGATGGAAAACGCATTTTCAAAATTTCAAGTCACGCGAATTCACTGGGTGTAATTTCTTTACGGGCATCCCCGATCATTCACGAACAATCTTCGTACTCAAAGCAACCGACAGTTCCCTGCTGTACGTTCGCCAAAGCACGTGTATTAGATCCCTATCAGGAAGCACCTGTTCCCATCTGACGGATTACCACCGCAGCATTCTAATTAAGGATGGGATCCATCCGAGGGTTAATTTCCAGCGGAACTAAAGTAAAATCACAAATGATTTAGTATTCGGGATCTCAATCAAAATTCGTCCCTCTTATCTAGCATTATAATCGTAATTGCACGTGATTCGTTTTCCCGAACTTCTGAATGCCATACGTGCCATAAGTAACTATACATATATACATAAAGACAGGGTGAAACGCACTGTAGCATACAGAGACAGGATTAATATTAATCAGGGAATAAAATTTAATTCATAAATCTACTGAAATACCATACTGACTGTTCTGTCCGATCGAACCTGCCAGTCATTTACAATTATTACTGCAAAACCATCCTTATGGTCGTAATCGGCTCATGCCCATGGCGCATTCATTAACGATATTGAAAGCACTAATCTTTTTAATAATTTTCAATAAGTATATCGAACAAATTGAATTTAATTATTTTTGCAAAGAATAACATTTAATCCTGTAAAGCGATCATTTTAATAATTATCCTTTATGAGAGTGTAAGGGGCATTTGTATATTTGACAAGCGTAGATAATGGTCGCATGTAATTTTGTATGCGTATAGATCACTGACGAGTATCGATAAAGGGTTTAATAAATTTAATGATAAAGTGCTTTTCATAATGAGTAGCTTTTTGCCGTCTGTTTGATGTGCCTCTTTTTGTATGACGGCAGCCGTTTCCGAGTTAATCTAACGACTAGCTATACTCATATATATATATATAATATTTATATACACATATATGTTATCCTTAGACCTTAGAACTGCTTTGCTTCTGTTACGTAGGAACCACGGAATTTCCGCGATGTCAGAATAGCTACTCTGCTGTTTTCCCAAAGGAAATTGTGGGAATCCGACATCTGCCAAATGCAGATAGTCAGCCATCTTGGTACGCCTAGTTTGTCAAATTTACGTGGGCGCTTTGGTTCGTAGAATGAACTCTTTGGATACACGGTACGCGATACATGAGAGATTTTGATATTGCAGGGATGACGTGGATCCGATGAAGGATAAAAAAGGGAAGCCGCGGAAGGGAAGAGATAAAAAGATTGTGCTTGAGAGGAGGAAAGGAAAAGGAAGAGGAAAGAAAAAAGGAAGGCTAAACCGGAAGGAAGACCCGAGGCAAAAATTTGTACGAGGATGAAAAAAGTTGAGAAGCTAAATTCGTTATAATTAAACGAGACGGATAAAACAGCGTAAGGTCTTGTTAAGCACGAGCAATTATATCTAATTATAGTAGAAGCTATTTTCATTAATGCCTCCACTTGTTCTCTCGATTCAGGTGGTTCCCAGAGTTTCCGATGCGCCGTCGTCGTCCGTCGTCGAAATGCCTCTTCAGAAATACAGCAGCGTCCCGTAGCTACGGAAGCTCCGGCTTTATGCAACCGCAGGATCCCACGGAGTGAATCGTGAGAACGTTTCAAGTGGGACTATAGCCGGGATTTCCGTTGGCTTGTTAAAACATTATGATAAATGGTTAAATTTCATCTAAAATTTAAAGTGGTCGCCACTCTCGAGGTAGATGATATTTTTGTTTTGTTATTTTAAAATTTTCTTACCGTCTCCGCAATCTCCGTCGGATATTTTTTCTCTTTTTCGATTCTGCGCATGACCACTGCGCAGACTGAAATCTTTCATTGTACAACTCTATACTGTACTTTGTCATTGTTTAATATATATATTTTTTTCTTTCCTTTTCAGTCACTCCTTCGCTCCCACTGGCATCTTTACGCATTAACCTCTTTGAAGGCATCGCTACTTTTCCTGCCAGCGCCAGATTCTTCTTGCTGCTCACTCGTTGCTGCACCGGATGCATAATTTGTAGCTGCTGCTCGTTTATTTCGCGTTGAATATTCGATTCATTTATTAATAGCTGGATAGGTATATTTTAAGTGCTTGTATGCGTACCTAGTCATACCTTAAGCTTTGTGTTTAATCCTAAAACTAGGGAACGGGTAGTATGGTGGGCGAGGGGGTAGTATGGAGGAGGGAGGTGAAGCAATAGTTGCAATTGTAAATTGAATTGATGAAATATTAATCATACGAATTCGCCTAGTGCGCAGTTCAAGCTCCATTCTCATTAAAACGTATTGCTGATGCTGCTCTTTGCTAATGTTTCGCAAAAAGGTTGGAATATACGTGGCGAGTTAGAGTACACGTGCAGAGAAGCGTGGATGGTGAAAATAAAAAATAATAATAAAAAGATTGTAAAAAGGTATTTAAAAAAAAGGAAAAATAGTATGAAATCCGGGCCAACCGGCCATTTCGAAGCAGCAGCAATGAAAAGGACGATGTGCACGCGACAGCAGCAGCAATATTTATACTCGGTAATATAACCAGCCATTCGTTTAGTTTTGCACTCTAGTTAACTTATACCTGACCTCCACTGTACTGACCTCATGTTATTTCGTTATTGCGTACCGGTGAGATAACATATTTTTAAATAGAACTTTTGGCCTCTGTTAACCTCAAACAGTTGTTCGCTAAATGGAAACTCGCTCGTTTAATGGAAACTGTAGGAGATGCGTTTAATGCTAATTTTTTAATAACGATTGTTCAGTGTAGCTTGATTGCGAATAATCGGGTAACGAGGTGAAGTTGGTCACGGATGTAGTGTTTGAGGCTGTGGCTGATGTCGACGATGAAAATTGTATCATGACGATGACGGTTGTGACGGTTGATATTAGGAGCTGTAAAAGAGGTGGATTAGTATTTGAATAATTTTTGGAATTTTTTTTTCTTTTTAGTACCGAAAGAAATTCACGCAAAGTGGCAGCCTTTCCTAGACCCACGTCGAAATTGATCGGCCTCGTTTCCACATGCCCGACGAAAATCTCGACCTGTATTTTCGAAAATTGAAACTGGTCGTATTTTTTAAATATCTTTTACGGGGGACTGTACACCGGAGTGGAACTCTATTTGAATTCAATATTCCTGCTTCTGGATTGATTCTATGCATAACGAGAGCCACAGCCAATATCCAGGTATACTTACTCTCCTATTAAAGTCTCTGGATGCTCGTTCACTATTTACTGCCAAGAGCGCCGTTCGGGTCTGCCAACTCTGCAAAATGTAAAAATTTGAATTTAATATAATATATGTAATAGCCATTACGGTTCGATTAGCCGAAGGGAAAGGAATAGGATTATGATTTTTATTTCTCACTAGAATTGCATTCTCAAAAGTGCAGTCAGGTGGGTGATGGAACAATGGATCTCCGAAGATGGATACAAAACAGTTAATGGATGCTGGAAATTAATTTTAGAAGAAAGTCATCGTTAAAATAAATGTCAAAAAAAATTTCCCCGAGAAATTTCGAAAATTTCACTGGACCCAGATGCCTGACTATGAAGGTGAGCCATTCTGTCCCCCTCTACAAGATATCCAATATCGATAAATCTTCATGAAAAAATTTCTTCAAATGGGAAAAGCAGTTGTGAGTTTCTGAAAATTTTCCAGTTATTTTTTCTCTCGACAGTATGAATATCCTTAGTAAAAAATAAAAGTTGCCAGGACCAAGAGGAACGGAAGTAGACCGTAGAGACTAGTTTAAATAGTCCAGAAGGATCTATTAGATATGAAGGTCGGTACCCCAGGTGTATAATTACTCGGATAGGAAAAAGCGTTCTAAGTCTTATTAAAATTCCTAGGGGATGGCCGACTCCTGTTCAAGTAGCTGGAGGTTCCCCAGGACCAGGAGAGTCTCCGGGGTTATTTCAGGGAGTCGCCGACTAAACGGAATGGATTGAGAAGAATGCAAGTAGTAGTTCCTCTTTCCATGCTTTCCTTCCTTTTGTCCAGTGGCATCCGAAACTTCCTCTTCTTTCCCACTCTGGATCTAGAAATACCTCTATACGTATGCGTATACATATTATATCTCTCTTTCACCTTCCACTGTCCCAACGTCCACCTCTCGCTTCCTCTCGTTCCAACCACTTCTCACGACCGTACCTACGTCGGATTCAAGGTGAACCCATTCATTCGTTTCCATTTATAGATAGGATACCTATCGATTCTTATTCACCACTGATGATCTTCCGTCCCAGGTCCCACCAAGCTGCGGTATTTTCTCCCAGAGCGGAAATCCGCTCTGCATCCGTACAATGGACCATGCTGCCGATTGATAGGGACGTTATGGTCATGGATTTGCGAGTCTGGCTATTGACACTCAGGATAACGTATCGAGGAACAATATGGGTCAGCCAGCCAGTCAGCCAACCTAGTGGCTACTTCGTGGGACGTTTGCACTTTGGGTTTCATCGATATCGAATATTACCCAGAACTCGTGATTACGTGAAAAGCCACTTTAAATTCGTGGAGGATTGAAAATTGGTGCCGCTGGTTAAAATTGATTTTTCAATTTATAGTGCCGTCCGCTCCGGCAAGAAACTCGGAGATAGGAAAATTATTGTAATGCATCCAAGTGGGATAGGACGGGATTAAGGTATTTTATAACGTTAAACTAACCTCCCTTACTGCGCTCTCTGCCTGATCGCAGACGTGGAGCAAAGGCAGAAATAACACGGCTAACGAATTGCTGACGATTAAGAGTCTCTTCATGTTTGCAGGATGGCCCGAGAGTATATCAGAGAACAAGGAGTGGATTACTAGTATTCCGCATATCCGTGCGTACCAGAATATCGACATTAATTGAACTCGATATATCGAATCCATATTGTTGACCAGAGCTTCGATATTTATGTATCGATACATCAGTTCCAATATTTGATAACCGTTATCGTTTTTGGTAGCAACGTGGGACGGACGTTTTGAAAAATATTTCTGGCTGTCAGTGTCTTCCGGTTTCTTAACGCCACCTCTTCTTGTACTCTGAAAGTAAAACACAGCTTGGTAAATGATTCAGCCGTTGGTCACGGATGGATGATTGCGACACTTCCGGCATGGCTAAATTATTATTTTTTGTTTTCCTGATTATGAGTGGCTGCTACGGGAAACGAGGTATGGATCTATCGAAGATTTATTGGTCCGGCTATAGCGGGATACTTACGGCAAACTGTTTCAGGGTCTTCGGGATGTCGAAGAGGGATGCTCGGATGAAATAGGATACGCGGAGGATACCAGGAGAACCAGGCTGGCCAATAAGAGGGCAGAGGGGAATGGAAATAGGAAGGGAACGAGAGAATGAAGGAAGAGGAGGATTAGCCTTCCTTTCCACCTGTCTTCATTGTTTCCCGAGCTCAAGTGGCTTTCGCGCTAATACCCTTAACGGATCAAAATCGATTTCCTATTGGTAGAATTCGTGCGAGTGGAAAAAAAGGATAATCGAAGCTACGGTAATCCAGCTTCCCTCGTCTCCTATCTGAGAAAGTGAGCTCATTTATGGCGCATCTTCATCGTACACTTTCTTCGATGGTACCCATGTATATATAGATTGGGTATGCTCGAGGTAGCCACTTGGGTATAGACGTAAGCCGGGCAATTATTGTAGGAGGGAAAGTAAATATAGGAATAATACTTTATCGATAATTACTTTGTAACCGAGAAATTCAATGATTCGAGATAAAGGAGACTTTCTTGCTTTCTGCGATTTTATTCTTGAGGATGCTTCAGACTCTGTACATCTTTTTATGTCCATCTGTACCGGCAACAGTTGGCGATTAAATTTTATCGTGGTATCTGAATATCCAATATGGCTGTTGCCACGGTGAGTTACATTCGGTGAGCTCTTCTTCAATTTAACGTTAATTAAACTCTCGACGCCATTCAATGCCGGCATAATCTCCTGAGATTGAAAATAAGAGTAGTAAGCTACAGCAGAAACGTTAACTTGCTGATCCTTCGGATTTTCACTCCGTGTCGGCGCCGTTATCTCCTGGCTTATGTGATCGTTGATATTTTTTAAGGCTAACTTCACGCAGTAGGCGAGAGCAGCGTAATGAATCTGATTGAAAAAAAAAAAAAAATTAGTTAATTAGTCCATTCAATTTTCAATCGCATCACGTAACGCAGATAGAATAGTAGTTTTTAATAATCCCATGGCGGGACTGATGATTTTTTGTTATTTATAAAAAATTAGTAATTATTATAGCGATTGATTTTTTGACTTGTGAAATTGAATTTCGTTGCAGTAACGTTAATTTAATTTTTCTTAACGGTTACCATGACGACGTCCGTAATAAGATTGGCCCACAGTAGAAGCCCGTGTCCCACTATTTCTACTGGCTTATACTCCACGCGGTCGACGGTCCAGTTGGTTGCTTCCAGAATTCGAAGAATTAGGAAAATCGGAAAAGCCAGGCAATGCGGCATACACGATCTTTTCGTACAATACGAAGATCCCATCGACTCGAGAATGACGTTTGCACTGTTTATAGAACGTAGCAGGATCTTTCGGTGAATCCAGCATGCGACTAATACCACAAGCCGAACGCTCAATTGTGTAATCAATTGTACGTCATTCAGAGTATTAATATTTTGCTGATGAATTATTTGCTCCTTAATTCGTAATTGGGAATTGTTATATTAAAATTGCATAAAATTTTTTCAGATACTCCAAATTTCTTACCTGCAGAAATTTCTGAAGCAATATAACCTCACCGGTGGTCAAGTAGTACAAGATGGAAATGATCGACAAGATAGTCAATAAATTATTGATCGCATTGAAGGACAGTCCCAGTAGTAAGTATTTTCCTTTCTTGTCATTCAATAACACTCCCGTCATAATGGATTGCATTACAATCGTTTTTAATGGCTGCTTCATGTCGTACCTGCCAATGGCTCTCTTACGGATTGAAATATGACATAATTAAATAGTCAATTAATCGATACTAATTTACACTAATAAATTCTCAGTTTATCGATACTAATAGCAATAAGAATTGGTTGGTTGAATTTATCCGTATTTATTGACTGTATTGGTTTTATTAGTAAAAAATATATGCATATAGATATAATGCGCGTGTGCCGCGCTATCAAAGCGGACAAACGACCTGGAAATTTTGGATCTGCCACTGCGGTAGTAAAGTATACGTCATTCATTTAACGCTAATGTTTATTAATTAATAGCAGCCCAGTGGTAGCAGCCAGCTATCCGTGCGGGTCGGAGCTCCTGGGATCACGGAGGAGGATAACCGCATTGGCGTAACTGGAGGTTCCGGAATCAACGGCAGGAAAATCGTACGTGTAAAATGGCAGCGGGAATGCATTTGCATTTACATTTGGGATATTAAGTTGCGGCTCACGCTATTTTTACTGGCGATCATAGCGAGGACCATCAGTATGCGATGCGCCTGGGGCTTCATAGTTTTATGGATAACGTCCCGGTTGGGACCGGGGAAACTTCCCACTTGGAAAAAAGACTGGAGGGAAGAAGAAAGTTGCAGGAAAAAACAAAGAGGAGGAAAAAAAGTCTCCGTGACTCTTCTGACAGTGTACCTACTGGGAATATGAGAAAATTTTTCGAGTAGCATCTTTTATCATATATTATAATATTATACTCTGGTAACACTTCTGATCGTACCGTATGGAGTGTCCAGATGAATTTTTGAAGCAGATGTTAATTTTGGAAAGGTTGAAAAAAATTTTGTCCAATGTTTGATTTTAATATCTCTCTCTCTTTTAACCCATGGGTATCAGTGGCACGGTGAAAATTGTATTGGGAAAGCGAGTAAAACAAAGAGTCATAAATTAATTGCACGCGTGCTGCACGCGTTATTTATGCGAACCCCTGAGGGAGATTATACTTATAGCCGTGCAGTTATCATAGTTTAGTGTGCGAACTCTATTTGCTTACAGCCCGTGGCCATTTGTCACGTGGCTTTTGAGCATCCTGACTATCTAATGGCCGTCCTGGGGACGAGAACTGGCGAGTGTCACATTTAGAAAAAAACGTACCTGGACGATCGATGCAGTTATCTCACCTTGCGACTTTTATTCTCTCGGTCACGTGCGTTGCGTTTTAGGTTTTTTTTTTTGCCTCTTGGATAACGGACCCTTAGGGATGTACGATGCTTATTAGATAAATTTTTTCTTCGGTAGAAAAATTTTTATTTTCTAAGATTCCACTTGCAGTGCTAGTATTCGGTATTACTGATAAAAAAATTTGATCAGAAAATTACATTGAATAAACTTTATGCTTCTTGGTGTAATTCTTTTATGCGTGTTGGAGACTATCAGAGAATTTAGGTACTTTGTCGTTTTAACAGAGCATTCAGTTGGAATTGAGGTCGTAATGTAGAATAGAAATTCTTGTGAATTATACTACCGAGCTTTATGTACAATTTCTTTTAGGGCGTCTAGTTTAAGAAAATAAAGCCATCTTGGATTTAGTATTAGCCAGTAAAAGAACTTGGAACGATATTTTAGAGGATTTTAGGTACTTCTGATTACCGACTGAGGGATGGGTACAGTACGTGGAAAATATGCTATTAAAATTTTATAAGCGTCTACGTCGTTTATGTCATCGAAAACTTACCGGATCGCCTGTACTTTCCGTGCGACTTGCGCGATCCATTTATTGAAATTATATATTGATATATTGTAATTGCGTGGATTTTTGAAAAAAATTTGTATCGGTTTTTGACAATCGTCAAACAATTGTTTAAGACGCTCGTTAAATGATGTGCGAATAATTTAATTTTGTATGGTAAACATTGCGTATATAGGCGTCAAGCCCCTAGGGCGCCGGAAACGTCACTGGATAAACTCGCTCGAAATGGCTAGAATTTTGCATGGTGCCACAAAGCTCGTCTTTTATTCATGCCGCAAATTGTTGGCTCCGTTCAGACCGAAGTGAACGGTAAATACGACTAGCTCCGGGACGATGGAAACCAGCCGGAAGATTCGGTTCTAGTAAGTATAGGAGAAAATAGTCTGACGCTTTTGCGTAATAGTCAACCGTTACGACCGCTTATGACAAGTGGCCTGACAAGTTTTTACGAATGACGTAATTTTTGTAGCTCTACAATACCGACAGATACTCACTCACTGTCAGATTTCATGGCTATACGATTGTTGAGGTTAACAGTCGATGCATATTTGATATTTAGATTCAATTTATTATATTCATTTATATAAATTATACCTACACTTGGTTACAGTAGTACATTTGTATGGCATTTTTCACGTTAGTCTTTTGCATTATTTCTAGATGAAACATATATGAAAACAATTAACTACTTGAAGTAATTAATTTGATTGATTGTTATTTTCACGGAATGATGGGATAATAGGTTCGATCCCTTTGTTTTTACGACAATGGACCACTTGTAAGTATACAATTAAATTCGTTAGCATTAACCTAGATTCCGAAGGCGTGATACTTGTATCTAAAATGCATTGGAATGACAATGGCAAGTAAAGTTTTGATAGTCGGAATAACAAAATTCGTTCCGCTTCTAGAACGACTCTAGAAGATTGGTCAATAGATAGAAACAAAGAGAGGACAGAAGGTATCTCAAAAAGTATGAATAACACGAAAATGCATAAACTCCATACCCCTTCTAACAGACCACCAGATGTTTTGAGGGTTCCAAAGCAATCGAAATTCCCAAAACCAGATGCACATGCACTCGTAACGCCGCCATTTTTGTCTGAGTTACATGAATCCAGGCTGGCACGTACGAAGAAACTGTTACTCCAATATATTTTTTGCGATAGAACTGCTTGTGGGACACTCGCGAAAATATGTAAAATTATACGAGCATGTACGCGCAAATATCCATATGCCAAATTCAAATGTGGCGCCGGTATTCGTGACACGTGACCAGACGAAACTGTAACCACGTCTTACCGACCGAACTGTCAGTTTACACAGGGCGGTACGTATCTACAAAGTTTTGAAGTGAAAAAATGTCGCAAGGCACGCGACTGTTACTTCATTAAAGTTCTGTCCATTATTCATGGCGTCTGGCTTTTTCTTCACCTTATCAGTGGTGTGTCCATGGTCCTTGCCGTTGCTCCACCTGTTGTAAAATCTGTTATCGAAACTTCTAGAAAGTGTCTATATTACCAAGCCAGCAGACTGTATCGCTATCTACCGGTAGTTATCGGAAGGATTAACCTTGCACGAGGTATGTAACTGTCTAGGATCTCAGTTACTCATGTGATTTACGCAGTGGTAGTGGACTGATAGCAGTAGTCGGGTTTCTGTTAACCACCTTAGGCATCGTGCTTTATACCTGTATATATTATCCCCCAGGTAGACACAGGTTATGTATATCCGTACTGGGCGACAATGGCGGGGCGCCTAAGGTTCCGCGAGTGTTCTAGAACGATTTGAACTTCCAGTGCACACACCGTGACTCAGACAGTTTGTATACTTCCTTAGGGAAGGAAACCATTGCGAGTCGGAACGTAAATTCCGATGGCTCTATCGATAGAATTCCGGAGTTCCGGCTTGAGAGGATGCCATGTGGAAATGGATACTAGAGGACTCGAGGGTAGATAGGTGCTTGTTATCTCCAGAGACAGTCAACGTGTGGATCGTGGAGATGCCATCTTGGATTATTTGAATACCTGTGGACGTTAATGTGCCGTGGCAAGACTTTTGTGCTGGAATCTGGGATACGTCGATGATTAAGGTCAGTGTTGATTTTTTATGAAAGTAAAACAGATACTGGTGCATCGTAAAAAGGAAAGTCGAGATAAAATTGAAATTGGTACTTGGTGCTTATTGCGAACGAAATATCAGGAAAGTTTAATGTGAATTGGACGTTTCGATTTTTTATTTTCCCAAATGACCAAAGTTCTTCGTGGTTAACCTCTCTGCTGTTTCTCGCGGTATTGTTTTTTTTTTTTTTTTTAGTTAGCCGGTAAATTTACTGAACATCTCTCTCTCTCTCTCGCTTTTACTCTTTTACCGTATACTCCTTTTCATTGTCGTAGAAACTGTTTTGGGACGGATTGGCAATTAAGCAATGTCGCTCGTAATTTGCCCACGCGAATCTCCCAGGCTCCTTTTCGAAAGCTTACCCTACTGTTTACACAGAGAATCATCCTGCTATTCTGCCTCTTATTCTCCAGGCTATTCCTCGTAAAATTCACCCTTCGAATTTCCGACCTTTGACCTCATCCTTCCCTAACCACTACTACCGTCATCCGAACGGGGCTACATAAGTCTTTCATAGGGTAACGTTTTAAGGCACCCTTTGTCCCCGGAATGATTTCGAGAATGTAAAAGCCGACGAGAGCTACGCGATGGGGCGGTCCGTTGAAACTAGCCCGGGCGAATTTCACAGCAATTTATACATATAGAAAATGTCTTACCGTAGAACAAAGAATTAGGAAAAATCAATGAGCAAAAAAAAAAGATTGTTGGGAAGGGGATGGAATCGAATAGACGAAATCACTAAAATTCTCTGTGACATTAAGTCAATTCGCGAAAGCGGTGACTTCAACGATTCTTATCATATACTGATATCACACTGCACTTAAACCCCGCTACTCCGTCTATTTTCTCCATTGGTTATCAACGGAATTGCTCGACCTTTTTTTCTTTGTTTTACGAATCTCGTAAAATCTTCTATTACTATTTATTGGAGCCGGGATTCGGCTCGACCTACTTTTTTTCCTTCACATGACTTAAAGGGGTGCGATAGCTCCGATACGTTATCACGAAATTATCGCACACGACCCCTGCAGATATTTCGCGTGCCAGGCTGCACTTAATATCGTGTAAAAAGCAACTTTAACAGATTCCATTATACTCGAGCGTATGCATACGTATGTTAGATAATTATTTTTCACGTGGTTCCGCGATAACCGCCATTTTCTGGATAATCGTATAAGGGCTCAGGTACCTTCGTCCAACTAATTGAGGATAATCACGATAAATTTCAAGAAGCGTTTTCCGCAAAATTATCCTTCCCCCTCCCCATCACTTTCTTAACCTCCCCTTCTACCCACGTCATTCGCAACCTTCCCCTACGTACGCCGGCTGCCGCAAATTAGATGCATAATATTCGCGGCAGCCGCCAACGGGTGCGGAGGACTGCTCGTAGATAATAATTAGCCAAGACCATTGTGTCGAGCTACGGGATCCACGTAATTAGAAGTGCAACTTTGCTCCTGGCCACTTGGTTAATGCACGGCCGGGCGGCTGCAGTCTCTAGATTATTGCACGAAAGTGCATCGGCATTCCTTGAATTATTTCTTAGTTAAGTTTCGAGCATGAAACTTGGTCCCTGTTGTTTAAGACGAAATTTAATATTTTTTAGGGATACGCGTTTCCTATTAGCGTCTAGTGTATTCGCGATGTAAAATGAAATTTTTGATAGAATTTATTAGGGAAAAATTGAATTTTTTTTTATGGTTATTAGATGTGGATATTTTGACATTTGGATAACGAGCCTCGATCGGACTTGAAGATTTAAGGGACGGTTTTGGCGGCCATTGGGACTTTTTTTTTTTAAATGCTAGCGCAAAACCAGAGGTACATTAGAGTTTGAAAGTATCTGGGTGTAATTGGGGGGAAGTCGATGAATCTTGTAACTGGGGGCTCCTTTCGAGTAGTTTCGTGCAAGTTCAGATCTGCGCAGGAAGACGAACGATGTTTACGTCCATGAGTTTTGTGGGATCAATGAAACCGACGTAAAAGAGACTTTTTCGAAAAGGAGGAAATCGCTTTTTTTTCCCTACTCCGTGGCTTTGTCCCAATATCGGGTAAGTGTCAGGATAGTTCGAGTGAAAAAGTTTGGAGTCGCTTGAAAACGTGTCCTTGGTCCACTTTGAGGTTCGGCTTTCGAAATTATAAAGGTCGGATAAGGAAATCAAGTCTGTTGCTTACTTCGTGATGTAGTTAAAAAAAATTACACTGAAAAGGAGGCATCGCGTTTCGACGTAACGAAGGGAGAAAAAATTTCGCATCACGTCCAATTTGAGACTTTACTGTGATTAATTTCAAACGAGTCATTTCTAATGGACGTATCCAGATTCGCGTGACCAGGAAACTTTCTAGAACTTCTCTCGAAAGTTCTCGACGTCGAATCGATCCAGAATGTGAATATCGTAGCAGACGCCATGATAATCCTAGCTTTTCCTTCATGAACTCCCACGAATTAGTTAAATGAAAAAAAAATTTAATATCAACGAAGTCGGCGATTCCCCCCATTGACGATTAGAAAAAATTCGAAAAATTGTATCTTCACAATTACAAATATCTGTTTTCTCATATTCCACTCTTTTTTTAATGAACGTCTAGTGTATTATTTAGGAAAAAAAATAATCTTACAAAAATTCTTTAATAATACCGGAAAAACGTTTTCCACGTCTTTTCCCAAGTTCGAAACGGATTTGTCGATTCTCCGTACAGCAAATCCAAATTTTCCTTCCCGAGGTAAAAATCTGTGAAAATTGATGAAGCCTTGATAAAGGTAGACAGAAAATGTTTTTAACCAAGTTGGCAGCCCTTGATAAGGAATATATGTCCGAAGTAGGACAAAGTCCACTAATGGTGTTCGTAAAAAATGTATGACGTGACTTTACTAATGTCTTTCGTGATACTTGGTACCTTTGATCGTTTTATTTATTCATTGACGTAAGAAAAGACAGATTTAGGTGCGCAAGAATGAAGAAATCTTTTTAAATTAATTACGTCTTGGGGATCTCTCGTTTGTTTCACCCCGGGCATAGAAGCGTGGGGTGTTCGAGAAACCCAAACTTGATGCTTGTCAAATTCAGGAAAAATGTTGCGAAGAAAATGCCCATTTTGAATTATTAACTAGTGCATTCTATGATTATTATTATTTTTTCTTTATACACACCTAATACTCATTCTATTCACGTGTCTATCAATTTAGCACAATCGTACAAATTTGATGTCTTTTGGAACACATTAATTCATGCCACTCGGTAGGATGAATAAACTTCTGGAAAAAAAAAGTTTACGAGCTTGAAGCTCGAGTGTCGTCTCTCTCTCTCTCTTCCTCCCTGCCCTCCCCCCTCCCATCTCTCTCTTCCTTTCATTTTTTTCTCTTTATTTTCAGGTCGAGCGTCAATTTGAAGTTTCCTCGTTTCGCGACAGCTGCCATACCACCCCTACTGCCATTTCCTCCTTCAATCATAATGCGAGCCTCTCATCATTTTTCTACCGTAATTCCTTATTTACGTAAATTCCAACGTTCTGAATGATCCACGGGATTGGTATGATTATCCGGTAATTAATGGAGTCAGCTGCATCGCCGATCGCGCTCGATAACTTTTGAATGGCCGAACTGTGCTATGGGAGCTAATGGCGTCGTAAACGAATAGTTTCGGCAGTGCTGTATAAATAGGTACGTTGACGGAGACCAAAGACATTCGAAATATTAATTAAGTCGGTTTAGAGTTTACGCATCGAGATCCGTTATGCTTTGTATTATAAATGCAAAGAACGCAATTCTGAAATGATAATGACGTAATTCAATAAGATTATTCACAATGGGATTTGAATTTCCCGCCGGCACCGGCTATCTCCATAATATCTGTTGCTTTAGTCGAAGTAGTTTTTTCTTTTGGATATTCCTTATGATTATATAATCGAAGCGTACAGTAAATGCACTTTTATACATGGTTAATAACAGCCCTGAGCTTGCTTCACTTTAGAATGCATCTTTCTTTTTTTTATCTTCTTTAATTACGTAGTTTCCCATTGCTCATTTTTCCATCCGCACTAATTTCCATCTTTTTCTTTTTTTTGCTGCTTCGGGCAAACTTCAGAGTCTGTTTGGTAAAAAAAAATATGTTTACCGAACAGCAGGCAGTTGCTTTAATGGGAATTAAGGACACAGCGCGCTTTGTCAATAATGTAAATATTGATAATTAATTTTGAAAAAATTTGATTAATATTGTAATTTTTGCATAAATTTTGTATATTGCTCGTGCACAAACAATGCAATCCTAATTCTAATAGCGTACAAAGTGCATTACGGGTGCATTGATTTACGATGACAATGCACCGTAATCTATTCCGCAGTAAATACGGCACGAGGATTATTGCACAATATGATTCCGCAGCGGCGATTCCCATAACGCAGAAATCAAGCCAGAAAGTTATTAAGCGCGTCTGCCGTCGCGACGATTCGAGTCCCGAGGCGACGCGTAGCGTCGTTAATCGCAGGGAAGCTTCGATCGATCGTCAATATAATCAGCGTTAATATATTCACCGATAATCAAGACCCGAATTACGAGAGTACGTATAAATTGTCTCCGTCCTAAACCCTGTACAGTCAGTCGGTCCACGAGTCGAACACGTGTCTTTTCCTTTTGACAGATGAAAAACAACAAAGTCTCAAAGGAGTACCACGTGGCTCTGAATAAAATTACTCTTTTGCATCTATATAAGCACGTGCATGATTTTGTACTTAAATAAATTTGATTTTTTAATTTCACCAAGTACTTAAGCGATCGTACGAAAAGTCACGTTTAATTCGCTAAGGATTGCGTTGTTTACGAACTGTCAAAAAAAAAGCACATGGAACTCCATGAAACAATGATAAAAATAAACACCCGTTACCGTGACCATTATTGTCGTACAATGATTGCCCACCCAATTTCGAACTACACGGCAGCTGTCCGAAATTGTGCTCGCGGCAAGTGCACGAAATTAAAGTGGCTTCGGCCCTGTGTAAATATGAGATACGCCCTGTCAACTAGCGGAAGCTATAATTACGTGGTGTAGCCATTTTACACGGGTATCCCTCTTCCTGTTGGACCTCAAACTCGCCACTCGTCGCAGTAGCCTTGCTGGATGTATATATAAACAAACGAAAACATCGTACGGTCGTACAGATATACGCTGTTCCGCGATAATATCGTGCGGCCAAATGGTTCTGCGCATGCGCACCAGTCACTCGGTTCATTCTCGAGTAACGTTTCGCCACGTTTCATTCATCACTTGCCCTGCCTCGCGAGAGGGTTTTGTATTTGTTGCAGGAGACCATTTTCGTTCTTACCGGATGCCACGGTGGACTGACTAAAGCCAAGGAAAGCCCCCCCGGGCCCGGGTGACCGTGCCAGAAAGCTACCAGCCCGTAGTACGTACGAGTTGTCCTCCGTCCTTACATATATCTGTCAAGCAGCTCTACCCGTAGATTTCCTCGTTAGATACGACGCCATACGACGTCTCCAGACTTCCTTCCGGCTTTCTCCACCGTTGAATTGAGCTTTCGTTTCACTATGACCGTATATGTAATACGGCACAATGGAGCTGTAACGCAAACTGACGTTCGGACGATTGTATGATTTTTTACTTACGATTTGTTTCGAGGTTATGTTTAACGCTTGGTCGGTAATGTAGAGACGGCGCCTGGAACTTCACGATGGTATGTTACCCGGGGAGCATCTATTACGGGATGGAAGTGTAGTGACGATGGAGGACGGATACTATGGGCGTTGGGTGAGTTTAAAACTTATTATAATTACTAAATTTCGTGCTTTAAGGTACGTTCAGGGTATTTAGTCGCGTTAATTCGTGCGGGGGAAACTAGTGCAAAATTAAATGCCTATTTAGATATCCCTTTAATGGCAGTTTCATAGAACGGACGACGATTTGGCTGTCGAGGGTTGATTCAATGCTGAATCTTGTTCTCGTGTGTGGGATCTTGAATTGCAGGTATCTGCAGTCGGCAGGTCCATTCTATCGTTTTGATCGAGTGGGACCATGCGGGACTTATCGTAATGCATTTAATCAATCATTCTGGATGCACTGGGAGGATTGAAAATCGGGTAGGCATTTTTAGTATTATTTAGCGAATCTGTGGAAATCTTTGAAAAGTTTTGTTTATTCTCGGGAGTTTGGGTTATAAAAGTCGATGAAAATTTCTTTTACGAATTACAATTAAAATTGAGGGGAAAGAAGTTATATTTGAATAGACATGGTCTGGTTTTAGGATGTTTCGTATATTCCGTTTCAAAATGGCGCGCAAGCGAATTTTATATCTTTGAATTTCTACACCTTATAGGTGTATTATAAAAAAACATATAACGTGGATGCCTGACAATATGGGGTCATGATTCAGGAATGCAGCTATTTTTTTTTTTACTCTTGACGGTACCGGACAAAACTGCATCCCCCCCTCCCCACCCCGCGTCTGTCGAAAGGCTGCGAATGCATGAGGCGCCGTCGAGAAATGGAAATAAAGTGCGATCAAAGAATGAGAAAGCAGAGAAGTAAAGGTAGGACGAGTGTCTGGGGAAGAAAAAAAATGAGAGAGAGGATGGCGAAAGGAAAAAAAAAAATCTGCAGTAAATCAAACCCAGGGTCGACCGTATATCTAACAAAAATTTCAGGGGCTTTCCATCCCCTTTCCAGCATGACTATACCCTACCGCGATAGCTTTTACACGTGTCTCTCCTCGGTCTGTTCAGAACTCTTTTTTTTTCTGCTAAGGAAAAAAAAAAAAAAATCGGCATTTCAAAAAAGGTTCTGCATCGAAAATTACAGGCTGTAAAAGTTCGCGGGCCACTCGAAATTTCTGTATGCATTAGCCACCCCTACGCCTTTCAACCCCTTCAGGCACTAGGCCTCTTTTATTCCGACGTACCCGCAGTCATTTCGGTTTTTGAAACGTTGAGAAAGAAAAAGACAAAAAAGCCCGAAAAGCGTTCTCGAAAGCACGAAACTAGAAAATCACAAAAAATATGTACCCCAGCATCTTGCAAGCTTCTATACTCCCCGACCGAAGCTTTTTCTCCAAAGCTCTCAGTGTCTAGTAGCGCAGGCGAACGCGCGCCAAGATAATGGTGCATGCTGAATCCTCAAGGGTGAATGACTCTCGTTAGCGTCATTATCGGGGACGCTCGACGCTCCGTATAGTCAAGTCCATAAACCGACGCTGACGTCGACGTCGACCGACGTCGCGAACTACGCCAGTCGACGCTTTCACCATTTGCCACCGTTTAATTGATCCACTGCCATGTATCAACCCAGTCCTACGAACCTACTGTCAGGTCGCATTTGCATTTTGGGTAAATTGAAAATTTCGAAAATGACGTAAGACCATTCCAAATACATGAAAATTCGGAAACGACCATTCCAACTGTAGGAGGTCGTAGGAATTTTTGAATTAAAAATGATTCTTTCGACCCATGTCTTCTTTACCTTGTTTTCGAATTTTTTTTTTTTTTTTTTTTTTTTTTTTTTTTTTTTTTTTTTTTCGATTCTGCTACCTGTCTCCCCTTTCACGCTATATATCTATACGCGTGGAATTATGTCGACTCTTGCTTACCCACTTAACTTGATTTGTGCACAGGGGGTTTGTTGACGACGTCTCGAAAACGAAAAATTTCGGGAACTTGAATTCAACCTCCACCCCCCCTCACCCACCCTACCCCACAAACCCTCGTCTCCCTCTCACGCTCGCTCATACCCGTCGTCACTCCTCGACAATCCTTCTTTTTACCTTCTACCTTCCACATTCCCACCTTCTCCAGTCCTTCCCTCAGTCGACCCTAAGCATGATTTATTAGACGGCTTTCTTCGTGTCTTCGTGTCTGCATACATTACGTTTACCATCTTACGCCTCGCAATTTACAGTAGTTCGGCCCCGCTGCGATATCCTGACGATTCCCTGGCTAAATTCCTTGATATTTTATCGGATCATTTTTTTTTTTCGTTTTTTTTTTCCCCTTTTTTTCGAATTTCAGTATCTTTTCTCACGTCGACCAAGGAACTAAGTAATTGGCCAGGTGGTCCCACGCGCAATACCAAACAGCTACGAAAACGTGTCTCTGAGACTCGACTCGTAAATTTCTTATCCCGCATGTCAGATACGGCGATACGGAACGTAACGGATGGATCATTGAAAGTGTGTACAGTCGTGATAGAAAATATTATTTTTTCATGGTACCCGTTGCCACGTGCGCCCCCGTAGACGAATTTCATATCCAAGTTATGCAATCTCGAGGTTAAGAGGTTCTACGGATAAAAATCCTCTTGAATTAATCTCAAAGTCGAATGCGCCACCCGGTAGCGTCCCACGTGTCACTTTCCTCGAAGGACTGCAAACTCACGTGCGGTCGCATAAGAATGCAGCCGCGGAACGTTGCACTTCTCGGGCGTGTGGGTGGGGCCTCGCGTAGCGGCTTGATTTTCATGTAAAATAGTTTTACGTCTCCGTTGCGACTGTCGGGCTACGTGGGCTGAGGTCTGCGAATTTGCATGGTTCGACGTATGGACGTCGACGTCGGCGTTCGTCGTCCCGACGGAGCAGATTGTCACTAAGGGTGTCGAAGGAACGTAACCATTGTCATTGTCCGATGCACCAAGTCCTCGAATGCATCGGGACGCCGACGTTGCATTCCCGGATGTGGCGAACGTCGCTTCCGGTTGGTACCCGTGACGCTTCATCCTCTGGTGCAATTCACAATCCACCGAGCACAAACAACCCTTCTATCTGGGGTCGCAACAGTTTCTATCAATCTCGGTGCAGCAAGTCTGCTAGATGCAATTTGAACCTGCCCCCCCCCCCTTCCCAAGTGCATACATGCACGGGGTGCATCGCGTGGTAAAAATATTTCTTTTATCGACGAATATGGATTTCGTGACGTATTGGAGGTGGTATTTGTGGGTGATAGATATTGTGAAATTGAAAAAAAAAAATTGTATCCAAAATTGCATTGGCGTGACTTTTGCACGTGCGATTCGATGCATCGGGTTCTTTCTTTATAGATGCATCTGTAACGTCATTACGCGCTAGACTGTGCGTGGCATTAAGCCAGAGCTAATTTTCTGATCTGACGTCGCAACAGCTTCTATCAATCTCGGTGCAGCAAATCTGCTAGATGCAATTTGAACCTGCCCCCCCCCCCCTCCCAAGTGCATACATGCACGCGGTGCATCGCGTGGTAAAAATATTTCTTTTATCGACGAATATGGATTTCGTGACGTATTTGGGGTGGTATTTGTGGGTGATAAATATTGTGAAATTGAAAAAAAAATTTTTTATCAAAAATTTCACTGGAGTAACTTTTGCACGTGCGATTCGATGCATCGGGTTCTTTCTTTGTAGATGCATCTGTAACGTCATTACGCGCTAGACTGTACGTGACTTTAAGTCAGAGCTAATTTTCTGATCTGACGTCGCAACAGCTTCTATCAATCTCGGTGCAGCAAGTCTGCTAGATGCAATTTGGACCTGTCCCCCCCTTCCCGGGTGCATACATGCACGGGGTGCATCGCGTGGTAAAAATATTTTTTTTGTCGACGAATATGGATTTTGTGACGTATTGGAGGTGGTATTTGTGGGTGATAAATTTTGTGATATTGAAAAAAAAAATTTGTATCCAAAATTGCATTGGCGTGACTTTTGCACGTGCGATTCGATGCATCGGGTTCTTTCTTTATAGATGCATCTGTAACGTCCTTGCGCGCTAGACTGTGCGTGGCTTTAAGCCAGAGTTAATTTTGGACTGCGCTCTCGGTACCGGGCGATATTAATATTTCATATAGGGAGCACATTAAGCTTTGAATATCAGAGCGTCAAAGGGCAGGAAGTGACGTCAGTGCATTTGCCAGAGGTGCATCCGTACGGACCTGCTGCTGGCGGTATATCGAGTTAAGGGCGGCTCGATTAAGGGGTTGCTATTCCATGCGGACAGGCAGGCAGGCCACTTATGACATTGCTTGAAGGTGGGGTATAGCGAGGGTGGTAAGGCGATGGATTTAAATTAAAGAGATTTTTTTATTTTCTTTAATGGTACGGGACTGGCCAGCATCCCTATTCAGGCGTTCGATCCGAAATCGCGAGAATTTATATTTATTGCCTGCCGACGAAACGGCCTATATTCTCCGAAGCGCTTCGCTTTCGCGGCTCGTTATACCGAAGTGGTTAGGAAAACGTGGGGAATAAATGATCGACTTGCGCCTCGGACGATGAATTCGCGAAACGGGTTTGCCCTTAAAGTGCTTTACTGGTGTTTTTCGCCTTTCTTAAATCCGCGTACGAATTCATTTGTATAAAAGGTAAAAATCAGAAAAATGGCAAATTTGAAAAAAAAAAAATCTTGAATGGAATAAAAAAATTGATATTTATTTCTTGGAGCACTCGAGCCATACGTAACCGAGGGATAAGACGGTGATGAATTTAGGTCGAATGCCAAAAAAAAGGATAAAATAAAATTTCTCTATAAACAGGGATATATGATAAACGATAATTGTAAGGGGAAAAAAAAGAAACTCGTAAAAATTCATTGACAAATATCCCAGTGTACCCATATGGGGAAGAACAGCGATTGTACGTAGAAGTATGGTTATAAAAGAGAAAATAAAACATCAATCTCGAATATTCATTCCCCTCTCTTTAAATAGTCTCGGTGGATCGAGCTTATCTTTGCGATCTACGCGCAAAGTGCTGCTCAGGTTCGTCCCATAACCATAAATAGGATTTTAATATAAATAAGTAAATACGTGCGAGGGCGACGTGGGGGCGAGAGGGGGTGAGGACGGTTACCGTAGGGGGATGAAAGACATCGACATCGATACGGATGCTGTGCCTCACTCTCGGTCCGGCACTTTGGCTTAGTGACGTCATTTCAGGAAGATATCAAGGAGACGAGTTTCCCCAAGATTAAACGAGCTACCTCGTCTACGTAGAAACGTGGGTACGTCATCTATTCTTATCTGTGACGGCGCTGGGGCTGCTAGTTAGTTCGCAACCCCCCCGGCGAGCGGGAGGCGAGAAATACGGAAGGGTGAAAGTTTCACGGTGGTTAAATATTTTGGGCTTTGTGCATTTGACGTGGGTTTACCTCGGATCGTATAAATAAATAAATAAATGAGCAAGTGGACGCTCCCTTGACTCGTCGCCATTAGGGCCAACGTACTTTGGTTCGAGGCCTCGCCGCCAGATGGAACGCTACCTTCTTTTTAATTCCATGACTCCGTGTACTAGCATTCACGGCGCCGTAAGACGCATGGGCGTGTGTTTCTTACTATAAAACATTTTACGTCCGTGATCGTGGTTTTTAAGACGCTGGAAGTTCACTCTGTACCGGGTTAGTTTATTTCCGTTTTATTCTACTTTAGTTCTGGGTATATCTCAATAGTGCTTTCCGTTCGTTCTATGCGAAGCCCAGCGCGGAGAAAACCTAGTGGGGAAACTGCTGTACGTATGTACATAGGCTGGCGCTTGTTTCTCGAAGAAAAACAAAGTCAAAAAGAAATATTAGAGGGAAGAGTTGTTATACGTTTTTTTTTTTTTTTTGTAAGTTTTACTCTTTTTTTTTTTCTATAGCTGCTGTATACTTTTATCTATTTTCAGTTATTTTTCGTCTTCGGCAATGCTTGCGTAACACTCGACTACTTGGAATGGACCATTGATCTGGAAAACATGAAAATCTACTGACGAGTCTTTAATGAATAATTGACCAAGTCAAGTATAGAAAATGCACAAATCATTCGGCACTTTTGGCGAGTAAAGTAAGGGTTTGGGCATTTTTTTTCTCTTCTTTTCTTACAGGATCTCCTTCTTTGGCTACGGTGATTAATTGCGTCAGATCCGCCTAGGTCTATTTGGATAAATTGGAAAAGGTCGAATATAATCACTGTAGTATCTTAAGCCTGTTTATTCCACTGAAGTTTCGAGCTACATAGCTATGCCTATAACTGTATAGTATTTTTAGTTTTTAGTTATTTTCCCCACTCGGATCGATATAGACTGGCACACGTTATCCTTGCCCTGAGTCCTTTAACGGCTGAATGGTACGATATGATCCTATGCATAATAGTCCTGCTGCTGCTGATATAGCCAACCTCGTATAAATATAATGGCGTACAATTTTGTTTTAGAATTAAAAAAAAACCCGATACTGATATTTCTCTTTTGTCTGCATTTTCCTCGAATCTCTTTTCTCGGAAGAAAAATAAGAAATTAAAAAAATTAATTTGAAACGTTTGATATTTTTGCGAAACTGCTTCTCTCGAATTGAACAGGCATCTCATGATATCGCATACATAATACACTGTAAGATATTCTTGGTCCCAAAAAATGGTATAATTTCGTTTTGCCGTGATTTAATAAAATCTAAAATATATCTAAAGTCCTTTTTGTTTTTCAACAGTCGACGCTTCCTTTTTTCTACTTTCCTTCATATTCGGTGAAACAACAAAAAATATCGAGAATACGTATGAAAATACGTTACTCTTCATGGAATTCGATAACGTTTCTCTTTTGTCGAAAGATCTGCATTCGTATATACGTTACTGCCTTAGATATGCATATACAGTAATACAGGTCCTACGGAGATACCGAATTCCCTCGAAAGGGATAAATAGGGGGTTTCTTTATAGTCGAATATATTTACCACCCCTAGCCATTGAGAGGCGAGGGTACATTTATTCGGCATTTTCGAACGGTGAATTTCCTTGAAATATATTCGAAAAATCAAGTCATCCGTGATGAAAAAAAAAAAAAAAAAAATAATTTTTAATATGAAAATCGCTGGTTACTTTTCCACCATTCAAATTTCACGATGCAAAGTGACTTTACGTGTTCCGGCTTAGAGGCCCCCCCCCTTTTTTTTTTATATGACGGTTATCCCGCGAAATTTTTAATTCTTTTACGTTCCTACAAACATCCATATACCCGTATATCCAGTGCGCGCATCTAATTTTCTAACGTCTCGCATTAAATTTCTAAACTTCAATTTCACTTTCGTATCCCACGGTCATACATAATGCATTACCATATGCAGTATACATTATAATCGCAATTTATGAGACGTTGTATCGTTAT
Organism: Cephus rjabovi; assembly: GCA_030264185.1. Lineage (NCBI taxonomy): Eukaryota > Metazoa > Arthropoda > Insecta > Hymenoptera > Cephidae > Cephus > Cephus rjabovi. The sequence continues at coordinate 65,816 of JASCRG010000026.1, read as the reverse complement.
TGTTTCTGTTATATCAAATGCCCTCCGATAGCACGTGGTTTCTGTAGTTCAGTATCGTTCCCCATGTACAACGTGCACGAGTAATCCCTTAATACTCGATTAACGTTACTTTCGGAGTTTCGTCAGCGCGAGTCACGATAACGCAATTAACGCTATTTCGTAAAGCCTTTCGATAGTGATGGTAGTGGGCGGGGGAGAGTGGGGGGGGGGGGGTGCTGTGATTTACATTTTTTTTACATTTAAAAAAAACAGTGGCTCTTTTTTCAGAACCGAAGAGAATGAAAAGAATTTTATCAGAGCCGTGCTAGAACGAAAAATTTATGTGGAGAAAATTTTTTTTTTTTTTTTTAAATTTTTTTCATATCTGTGTTCTCCTTAGGATTTTAAGAGCGTCCCTGACTTATTTTTTACCTGTTCGCGTAACGCCGAGAGGCTGGTGCCTTTTATCTTTTTTTTTTTTTCAAATTTTTTTTTTTAATTTCATTCGCAATACGTCTCTTCACGCACTGTGCGTCTTTGTTATGCTTCATGTAACGTGAGAGATCTCCCTGGGTTAAGTACTTGGTACAATACGTCATGGTCGTAGGCAATTGGATTTAGGCAATCGCGTATCCGTAACGAGTCACGAGTTTGTAATTTAGCCGAGTTCTCGGAGCAGCGATTTCGAGTCTGGTTGATGCTGAGGGGCTGGAGATACTTGGGGGTAGCTCTTGGTTATGCCAAGAGCATCAACCCCTGATTTATAGGTAGGAGACACAATACTTTTCCAGCGGTAAGACGCTTCTGGCACATTAACAATTTTTTTTATTCCTACCCTCACCAGGAACAGTGCTGAATGAATCGAATGATAATGAAACGCCCTTTTTAGGGGTTGATCGATCGGAGATGCCGTTTTGATAATTTGCGAAATTTCAAAAATTTTTTTTTTCGAATTAATACCCGGTCGCGCAACGCTTGCAGATAGAAGGGATATTTCGATATCGTGCACCGAAGTGGATGCGTAATTTATGGATGGGGTGAAATCTGTTTTTAAGGGTGGTGGTGGTGATGTATTTTATGTTTAGGCAATTGAAAAAAAATTTTTTTTTTTACGGACGGCCAAATTTTTACGCGATTCAATCGTACGACAAATTGCAACCTTTTTTCGCGAGGGACATTGCGAATTTAAATGTCGACTACCCGCGTCACGTGGACGCGGGTAATGATTTTTTAATTTTGCAAGTACGCCTTGACTTTAACGTATGGCGATTAATGTCGTTGGCCGTCGCGACGCGGAGCGTCGTGGCTTGTATTCGCGTGTAAACTTCTTAGAGCAGCTGGTTCGTAAAATCAGAAATTTTTTTGTAAAAAAAATTTTTTTTTCATGTGCAACCATTAAGCCTCGGTGTCGGGTTCTCTTCGCTTGCGTCGCAACCTCATTTTGTGGGTGGAAAATTTTTTCTTTTTTTTTTTTTTCTACTACGAAACACCTGCTCCTTTGCGGTAACTTGAAGTGGGTCGTTTGGGGGGTGATAATGGCGCTTTTTTTTTTACTCTAATATTTTACCGAAAAAAAATGTTAGCCGAGCGGAGTCTCTAATTTCTGAGAAATATTCAGCTGGATGCAAATAATGAGATTACGTGAGAAAGTAAGGCAGTCTTCTTCATTTTTTTAAATTACGGACTTCGGTTTTTTTTTGCGAGATTTTTTTACTACCAAGTTAATTCGCCTTGAAAGATTTTGGAATTTTTTTTTTATTTTGTCAATTACACTAATAGCGCAGAAAGCATGCTGCGCGCAATTCGGACTGTACGTCAGTGAAATTTTATATTCGTTTTGTACAGTCAATTTGGCTATGATCGCCAATTCGTAATATCACTAGTAAATTTATGAATTATACGTGTACGTTGAGTAACCCTGTAACGCAATGAGTAACCCTGTACAATTTTTCGTATGCTGTCAGCTAACCATTAAGCAAGATCTCAGCAATGTCAAAGTTATTTCAGATTCGGATCTCGCGATCTGGACCAAGCCCTAAAGGCACCCTTTCAACGAAGCGTCTGTAGTTGAAAACTTCATTCGAATTACACGTAACCACCAGTTTCCACGATATGAGCATTTTCTTCATAATTTCGCGTCTCGTTAAACGTCTCGTTTACGTCATTTACATTGAAGCTGTGACAGTGACTGGTGTGAATGCACCTTAATCGCCCGAATCTTTAATTTTACGTGATTTAACGTATAAAAAAGTTAATGGATTACTGGAGCGTATAAAATTTTCAAAACAATTTCGATATTAAAATTTCAACTACAGTAAATCCCAGGATTACGCACGGGATGTATTGAAATCACAAAAAATTGTCATCGGTGACGATCCTGATAAAATTCTGTCAATTCCGCCGACAAATCATTAATTTGGATTATTAACACCGTCCGACCAACATCTGGAATCTCTGACCAGACAACAGATCAGACCAAACAGGTACCACTCGTCGCACAGCATCCAAAAGTAGTGAGGGTAAAAGGGGCGGTCCCTACGGGCACTTCGGGTTCTGGCACGTACCTGTTCGGGTCTTGTCGGCACAGCCGAACGCTTCGCATCGCTTCGGCTCAGCTTCGCGGCTCAAAGGCTCTTCGGTTCCGCGTAAACGCGCACAGCATTCGGCGCGTCTGTCGGACGACTTGCCGCTGGCCTCTGCGTCTGACTAACAACCAACCTTACCTACTTATCGCCTGAATTGGAAAACAAGCGCGCCCCACGTATTTACACCAGTTTCGTCGTTGGCTCGCGTATCTCCCAAAAGACTTATCGATTTGAATATTTGACTTTTGCCGCCCATTTTCTCAACCCTTTCTATCCCTCGGATAATCGTGGAGGGTGCAATTTTGTCATTTGGAAAAAAAAATCCAGGCTGAATTTGTACTTTTGTGAAGTGCACTTGGCGAATTCTCGTGTTATTCTAACAGACTTTCTTTGGCGGGAAATTTGTTTTTCGATGACACGCGACAGTGCGGATTTAAATATGTGCGTGAAATTAACACTGTGCTTGTTTACGTGACTGTGCGGCTATGTCTGTGCAATTGGTATTGTCGCTTTGGACGGCAAAAATGCGAAAAATTTGAAATTTCAATTTTTCTCACCTTCGTTATCTATCCTTGACTTTATCAATTTTTCGATTTATCAGGTGGTCCATTTTTTTTTTTTTTTGACAAAAGTGCACTTAACGTCTGATTCATAATACGTGGAAGGTAGTGGAAAATAAGCTTGGTGGCTGCTTTTATCACTAAGAAGCTTATCGCACATTGTCGAAGCTTATCTCGTTCTCGGAAACTGATTTTCGCCTGGTCCAGTCGTTCCAGTCTGTTTTAAACTTTCCAAGGACCACTTTGGCTCCTGTGCGATACGAAACTCGGAAGATCATACGTATCTTCATGATTCCCGTCGAGGGTCGATGATTGCTATCAGTACGCGCAACTAAAGGGTTAATAAGATAATATGGTTACGCCTCGTTTCGACTGGCTTAGAATTCAACTGGATTGTCCGAGACGTGACAGAATTACCTGATACGTGTATCCTGACTCGTGGCGAGTGGAATTGCTCGTGGAACATCCCCGGGGTAGGGATGTACGTGAAAAAAATGTATCGTCCTAGGAATAATGATAAAGCTAAATAAAAATGATCGACTGGAACGAAAAACCGGATGAGAAGTTAAACTTTGGAAAAGAAACGTCCAATCCACGCTTCTTGCGCAATAATTAATTCGACTTTAAAAACTGTGCGTAAAATCGAAAATTCGCTGACCGAAAGGAAAAAGAAGTTTGTCGCGGGTTAAAACAAGGGTCGAGCGTACCGAAGGAAACTGTTCTAAGCAAAGAAAATCCTGTGTCAATACCTCTGTTGTCCAAGAGAAGGGATCGGAGTTTCCCTTTTTGAGCAAGAAGAGAAACATTTTTTTTTTTAAATTTAAAAGTGCAGAACGACAGTTCGGACGTTTATACCGGGTGTGATAAAAAATTTTGAAAAATTTTTCTCATCGTTGCCACAAATCCAAGATACAGTGGCAGGTTAATTTGGTGAAAAAAAATTTTTTTTTTTAAAATTCAAAATACGTAAGTGATAATCGTGAGTGATAATAAGGGGTAGAAAATTTTTTTTTTTGAAAATCAGTCACGTTCACCACTTTGGTACTGTTGGGTGTCATGTGATGATACGTTGTACGCGATGTGCCGTTTCGGTGTCTGTTTAAAGAGGGTCGATCATCCCTGATGAATTATTATCTTCATAGGTGCCAGGGTGTTCGGCCTGAGCTAGCTTAATGAGTGCTTCAATCAAGAGTCTCGTAACCTGAAGAAGCGATCAAGATCGTCTTCGTCCTCGTGACTTAACTCGTAGGGATTTACCCTGAAGGGGGATGACGAGACATAGTGGCACGTAGGGGTTGGCCCTTCTCGTTTCGGAGATGAGGCTCTCTGGGCAACGTACCACCCTTACCCTGACCCTCGTCCTCCTGGCCATTTATACGAGCGCCGTAGGAGCTGGTGAGCAGGGTGAGTCATTTTTTTTGTAATTTTTTTTTTCTTCACTTTCTTTTCTTTTTTTCTCGCATCCTTCCCCCTCTATGCTCTCGTTTTCGAAAGGGAGACGAGAAAAGTATCCCGGAGGGACCAACGAAAAAGTATACGGGAACCGACTGGTCGGAATGATGATTCAGTTTTGTTAGATTAACGATAATGGGGATGACGCGGATATTACTTTTTTTTCCCCGAAATATTATATTTTTGCCGAAAAATCTATCGAGGCTTCTCTGTGGATTGAGATTAGTATGAATATGGATATACCTGCGATGAAATCTTGTGGTGTAATCTTTGGCCTTCTTTTTTTTTTTTATCTTGTCTTTACTCATCCTTGCTGACGTCAGCTTCGGCTCCTGATTACTTCCTGTCTTCGAGCTGTTATCTATTGGTATCGATCATTGATAGCGTTCTCTTGGTCAGATATTATTTGGGTGTCGTGATTTATGAAATTTTTTTTTTTCGTAATTTTTTATTTTAATTTCTAATTTTTGGTAATATTGTTTTTTTTTTATTTTTCGCCATTCAATTAGGAACGATTGTAACTGACTTTTCGGGGTTGGGAACTGTTTGTTATTTGCTACTTCGCAATTTAAAAATTTCAGCTAACGAGAAATACCGGATACGACTTCGGACCGGAATTTTGCGTAAACATATTAAATTAGCGTACACTCAGAACGATATTAATTAACATCAAAGTACTCGTAACCATGGATGTTGTATAATTGATCAGTAACTTGGGAATATGACAGCGAATGTATTAATGAAATTGTGTAAATTCTTTTTTTTTTTTTTTTTTCGTAAACTTCTTATGACCCTTGTAAACTTTTCTCGAAAAATTTTGAAACGATATGTGGCCAATGTATGCCACGTGTAACTCACACGTGTCCAATATAGAAACAGTTGATAGTTCCGGATATAAAGTAAAAAAAATTTTATGTATTTCTGTTTCCCAGTAGTAGACACCGAGATCGGTCAGCCGCAATATATATATACACATTTTGTCATTTATGTCACACAGCTGTTAAAAATCGTACAGTAAAAGGGTTGCGTAATGATACAAGCATAATAAAAAATATCTCTATAAAACTAAACGTGATGATAATTTGCATAAATTTTTGAAAAAGCCAAGTCGAATTGAATTAGGGTCAAAGAAAAATGAACGAACTACAGAAATTGGATGGTTTCATGGTTAATATATTTTTGGAGTTTATATCTCTTAACGGAAAGTGACGTAACGCCGTCGCCGCGTCACCCGTAACAGTCTACGATTAATAAGCTATGGCGTATGGACTTCAAATTTTTGGTACAGTGAAAATGAAGTAATTTGTAGAAAATTTCTTTTTTCTTTTTTTTTTTTTTTTTAATAATGATATTGAAATTACCAAAAAATTCAGTATATAAATTATATTATACAGCATAGGGTTTTTTAATTCGTCTGGCTGTGAATGTACATTTTCTACTTAAAAGGGATTAAGAAATACTATAACGCTCATTGCGGGCTCTCCCCAAAAAACAAGCCGAACCATAAAATGTTGGAATTTCTCTCGTAAAATTTCCAACCCTTGCCGTCGTGAAAGTCCAACCCTTAACGTGTAACTATTCGGTCCCGTGCTATATCCTGGAGATTTTGAGCAAGAGAGAGTAAGGAGAGTGTGAGAGGGATAGAGAGAGGGTTATACGATATATATATATATATATATATGTATATAGGGCGAGATAAAACAGCCCTTAATATGGAAAATTCAGGCCTCTCGAATCGGGTTGAATTTTTAGCCTCTATCTCAGTATATCGTAAGGGATGGTAGGACGGTCCTAGTGATGCCTGGGTCATCTGTAAATGTACGGAATTGTTATTCACCCCTATTCCTACTCCGCCCATTCAGCACCCTCCCCTCCTTCCCTTTAAACGGGTATCGTCGTTCCGCAATTAATGAACACTCGTCTCATTATTTTCACGGTCAGGATGATTCACGTGAACCCCACCTCCACCCTCTGAACACGTAATCCCCGTGTAAATTCGTGTAATTTTTTTTCAACCCCTCTTCTACTTCTGTCGATTTAACGCCATCGAAACTACCCCGTGCATATACGGTACCTCTGCCGATGTTCCTCTTTGGTGCTTTGGGTATCGCGAAATACGTTTGAAAGTTTTTTCTCTCCGCGTATATTTTTCTTTGATCTAAACTTTTTTTTGGGGGTGGTTTCGCAAATTGGAAACGACGTACGTTAACCGATGGAATTTTTTGCGATAGGACAATCATACATTAAAAAAAATTTTTTTGTATTTTTGTCACAATATATTCCATAGGGATCGCAAAAAATTTTTTAAAATTTCACGAATTTTCGTAATTTCCAAATTTTCTCCTTTTACCTTTATCGGGAGTTTGGGAAGCGACTTATTGACGCCCAATCCCCCTGGGAATTTATATCCGTCAAAGTCAATTTCTTGCCGGAAGTGTATCTAAAGGCGAACGGAAGTGCAGTACGGCGACGAAGAAAGGGGGGTAGCGGGTTGGGTTAAAGCAGTAGGACGTAATTTGCGGAAATTCATTTCGTGGTTAAAAACGGAAAAGCGAGATTCGAACCACGAGGGAAAGAGAGAAAATAAAAGTACGAGGTGTACGGATGGACCGAAGTTTCATTCAGCATCCGAATGAAAAGTTTTGAAAATAAAATTTGTTCAGTCCGAATGTTCCCGGTGGGATAAGAGACTTGATAAACTTTTTTTTTTTCTAGTCGCGATTCTCCGATTCCTTCTAATTCTCCCTCTCTCCCTCTTTTCCTCACTTCGGCCACCTTTGACCCGACCAAAAGTCTGTCGGCGAGTATAATTAAGGTCATGAGTCTTCGCGAGAATCCCGGAAAAACATTATTGGCCAAACTCACGCAATATTTTTCCGGGACACGATACTCCACGTCTTCGGTATCTTATTTCCGGTATTAATTTTTTTTTTTCTAATAAAATTTCAAAATTTTCATCTCGCCCCCCTAAAGCCATCCTCGCCCTAAAAATGGAATTTTTAAATTTAAACAAATCCCGGGCAAACCCAGCAACGACCGATCCATGAAATTCACCTTGAAATTCCAACGAAAGTGTATATGGACCAAATGAAGCTGCGTCTGTTGGCTACAAGATGCTCGGGGATTTAATCACGGTTACTCCCAGGTAGAAGTTACGCGGAATATACTATAGTCTGACGTTGCCTCTCGGCAGGAGCAAAGTGTCTGTTGACTATGCAAACGTCACTCGTGATTATCCGCTTTATCGAAATTAAGGAGCCGACAAGACGATAGGTACAGAAGTCATTAGGTAAAATCTGTCGTAGGACATTCGAAAAATTTCAATCACCCGGTATAAAGTCGAACGCCGTGCCGAATAAAAAAATTAAATCTATTAACCCTTAGTCGCACCTCTAATGGTGTCAATCGGTGTCGCGAGTGTCACCTGTTATCGGCAGTGTGGCAATTTCAGTTCGGCACGATTACAAGCGACGCGAAATGGTAATTGAATCGAGACGTTTATCGACAGCGCCAAATTCAAGTGAATCGAAACGTGACGAGTGAATTTAAAAATTTTTTTTTTTCAAACTCACATGCAGTCGATTGACCAAAAATTTTGTTACCACTTTTTCACCTGTTTGGCACTTTAGTCGATTACCATCGAAATCCGCTCGGCCGCGAATACCCATAGAAAATCGTCAACTGCCGGTTGCGACTTTTCGGCGTTTTCGCTAATACGAACGGCAACCTTTGTTCCACTACTAATCAAATATGCCGGCTTGACACATCAAGGGCTGAACTTTGTACTGCCTTGTGTACCTGAGTGAGGCTCCACGAGGCCATTTTGAATTCCGAAGGCGGTTCAACGTCAGCGACTCGTTTACTCCTGGCAAACTATTTGGCTTCGTGATCGACCGGGTGTCCTCGGTACTAACACCGATTAATTGACGTATCGACTCTCGATGATTGCCAATCAATCATCCCTTTCGCGGTCACCCGGTATCAGCTGTCTGTACGGCTTGTCCGGGGATTGTTATATATCGTACGTATATGCAGTAGAAAAAGGGCTTAGACAGTCAGACCGTAATTCGTAGTGGCAATCGTGGGATGGTGGTAATTAAAAAATATTGTGAATTTCGAAAATTTATTGGAAATTCATAATACGAATAATGTCACGGTTATACAGCGAGATTGAAAATAATTTGAATTCGAAAAAAAAAAAAAAAAAAAAAAAATTTGAGAAGTAATTACCAAGGGGGTAGTTTTTATACGCGTGAAAGACCCGTGCTTACGCAAGATGGTGCTAAAAGGGATCCAGGGGGTTTAAGGGGCAGGCAAATTAAGAGAGTGCAAGCTTAAATAAAGTTTAAGGGAACCCACCCCTTTCTGACACACTTTAATAATTACTCTAAGCGATACTTTTCGTGCTCCTACCGAAGGGAGGCAATGGAAACCCGTATTCCCCCATCTGCATATCTAAATACCCATGTCTTATTGCCGACGGGGTGGAGTCCGGGGGGGTAAGTTTTCATCCCTGCGCGAATAATACTCCCTTATGGTATAATTTTGCGAAAATGGGGTTAATGGGGGACCATCAGCACCCTGGAAGAAAAGAACGTGCTTTTGACGCATCTTCAACCGCATTGAGATGGGTCTGATGAGGTTAATTTTTTTTATTTTGGAATTACGCGAAATTACATACCTCGTCATCCCTTATATGGGTAATAAAAAAAAGTGGGTAAAAAAAAATTTTTACCAATTTTCCAACCCTCTTCTATGCTCGTTCATACGTTTTTTTTCTATTTTCATATGAAATTCGTAAACAGCCACTTGCGCAACTACCGTGCCGACATCTGTGGCTTTCATTCGAACTTTCGGAAACACGCTGTCACGTATAATGGCACGTCGTTATAGTACGGCGCGCTTATACCGAAGGGACCAAATTATATAAATGTGAACGGACCTTTATATGAGAGAGAGGAGAAACCAACCGGGCACTTTGGTCCACGGGTGTAACGTCAATACTTTCTGTGCTAAATGACAGGTCGCAAGTGCTCGTGGGATTTTTCGACGTAATTGAGTCTCGGGATTTCGTACTGGGAGTCAGTGCTGGTTAATCCGATAGAAAAAGTGCGTTCGAGCCTCGTAGCTATCAATTGGAAAAAGTAAAGAAAAAATGTATAGATTCATTGGTGAAGGATATTCGATATGTGAAATCGTGGTCCAGGGATGCTGCTGCGTCGCGTGTAGGTTACCTTGACGGAGCGCTAATTGATTTTTCTTTTATTTTTGTGTTCGCAAAAAATTTGGAAAATTCTTCCAAAAATGAAATACATGCTCGAAAATCTTTTGTGGTTCGTTAAAATTAAAAAAAAAATTTTTTTTAACAACTTGGAATCGCATGGCGAAATTTTTTCGCGAGGGTTGGCTGTCAGTAGTGCGAATCGGATTTTTTTTTACTTTTGTGTATGTATACATGGCTTACGATTACTTCGACTTTTCACACGAGAACATTCACGGTTGTATAAACGACCTTTTGTGTTTCTCCGTATGCCAATCGGTATGGTTTTACTTGATTTTTTTTTTCTTTTCCACTCTCGTTTCTTTCTCTTCCATTACGGCGTTCACTTGGATGTTTGCGCAACGGCTCGGTGGGAAAAAAAGATCGTTAACGGTAATGGAGAAAAACTTTTCTTCTTCTGTTCCCATTGACGTCTACGCTTGATACTTGACGTCATGACGATCGAATTGTCCGAAAGAAATTTTCTGCTTTCACAAGACTCGTTGGGGCAGGTGGTGCGATAGACGTCTTGTAGATGGATACCATAGGGAACGAGTAGGGTGTATGATACTCTGCTTGGATTTGATCCGCGAATTTTTTTTTTTGGGTGTCTGTGATAAATTTGAAATTTAAATTTTTCATTTTATCTCGGAAACGTTTTTTTTTTCTTTGTCTTGTTCTTCTCCGTGATTCTTGGATTTGCGAGAAATGAAGGATATTTTTTCTCATTCTACGCCACTGGATATTTGGTATACGTGTGTTTTAGAAATAACTGCTTTTTTTTCTGACCATTTTGAAATAATGGAAAACGATTGAAAAAAAAGAATAATTTTTTTCAGAATATATTTACCCGAAATGCCATAGTGAATTTTTGTATTTTCATTTACTATGAAATATTTTATTGGTACAGTGCTCTATAAATACAATATTCTTCTCAGATTTTCATGGATGCTGATTCAAGTTCATATTGGTCCATTCTTGAGAGATTATCTTAAGAAGCAATATAGCGAGTATACCCGTACCTACTTTGGCTGTTCCGTTGGAAATTGCCTTGTCGATCACATAGATGCAAGATACAATGTATTCGTAGTCTATGCTCAAAGCAAAAGAATATCTGCTAAGATGAAAGATGATGTGGAAAAATTAAGATTGACTCGAGCAAAGTTCATCTGAAGTTCAAAGGAGCAAAAATCTTGGGTTTTCATCAATTTTTATAGGTTTATATGACGAAATAACGCGTATATCCCAAAACACGACTCGGCGATCACATACCTGAAGATTCGGTCACGTTCTCACCTTACGACCAGTTTATACGCAACCATTGTCATTCAATATGCCCGACCTTCGCTCTCAAGTAAAATTTTTGTATTTACCTGAAAACTGAAAAAAAAATCTGTGCACGTTATCATGGATTCGAGATTAAAATTCACATATTTAGTACAGTCGCATATGGAATCGTTACAGACAATTTATATGCCAAAATATCAACATACGTACATACGTATCCTCCTCGTAACCCATATTCTATGGGGATAAAAATACATGACGTTACGTCGACCTGCTATGCGAATACAAGAAATTTCCATTGTTCGATAGTCAATTGAAAATGTTCCATAATGCAGCCGAAGATTCGACTCTCAATTTCTGAGCATCCCGTCCGCAAGGCGTGCCAGAAGTAATGGGACCTGGAAATCTGGGAGATTGGAAAAAATCGCGCGTAACAAAAGGTCGACCGAAAAATCTGAAAAGAGCCGTGAAACGTACTGCCATTATCTTGTCCCGTTACACGGATCTTCGTTTGACTTTTACATAAGGAAAATTTTTCACTTGCGTGAAAAATTGTTTTTCATTGTACCTTGTATTTTTTTTTTTTCATCCCTCCAGCAACCTCGGTAACGTCGGAGTGGATATACCCGCTTCGAGATAACTTCGTAACGGGAAAGCCCCAGAGGTAAAGCTAAAAATGTCCTACGAACTTGTCGAAGGTACTTCGTTTCTACTCTCTTCGTTTCTGTGCTTTGTTTATTCGCTTTTTATTCGTCTCTCGTTTCCACCGCTTGATCTTTGCGCTAATTTACGTAACGAGCCAAATACGAAAATGAGTCTTGATGGAAGAAGCTGCAGCAAGAGCCAAGTGGAAAAGTGGGTCCCGACGTAAACGAAAAATCCGTTTTCGTCACTGAAAATTATTGTCGAGACGTAAATAGCAAGGATGGAGATTGAGGGAAAAAAATTTTTTTTTTCGTCAACGTAAAGTAAATTTCACTGCGTGATACACGCGACGTACGGACAGAAAAAGGAAATGGATATGTGCACAGTCGAGGTATAAAAATATGTAAATGCCCAAAGGATGCGATGTATAGTGCTTTTTTTTTATTTTACTTTGCGAATTCACCGACGGTCCGCGTTTCGACTCGCTTAAGGGTGACGAAGTAACGCGTGCTGTTTCATGTTATGTTATGTCACTCGCACTCCGGGAAAGAAGGAAAAAAAAACCCATCGAGTTTCCGACGCGTGTACCAGGCTTCTGTGACGTTGAGGGTCCCCATATCCGTTTCCTTAGAAATCGCCTTTATGCGGGTGCTCGGGAAAATTTCGTTTTGCAAATTCTTCTCTGGCAACGCTTCTTGTTCGTGCGTTCAGGTTGTGTGACGGCCTTAATGCACCTGCGTGAAATCAAAGGGACGATGCATAAAGGAGCGTGCACACCGAATGAAAAAATTTTTTTCTTCATATTTTATGAAAGTTTTTTAAAACTCGTTCGTTTTCAATAAAAATTGTATAAACTTTCATACATTCGATTTGGGTATGTAAGATACGGTTTGGCGCGAGCTAAAGGCGATTTTCAGCGAAATATGTATCGTCAGATTCTGTGGTCGTTATTTATGTCACTTGGTAACGTCGCTCTGTTGAAAGTGCGCCGTTATGAATTATGACTAGTAGTATAGCTATGCAAGTATTTTTAATAATTCCTATTGTCGATACCTTCTATTCATCTAATTGGATATTATCGAACGATAACGAGATCGATTGAAAATTATCCCTTTGAACAACGTCGTCCTTCTGTCGCTTCATTGTGCACAGACACAACGAAATACAGGTTCGATTTCGCCATCCAATCTGAAATCAGTATTGGTTCCGGAATGGCGTGTTACTAAGGGATGATTCTGTTACACGGATGATTCAATTAGTGTGACCAGGTGAAGTATCCATCGAACGACAGAGAATTACGGTTACGTCAATTCCATGGATATTCGCCTCAACGACGATAATTCATATCGACAATACATTGCTTCTTTTTTTTCAATTTACCTGGACCCGATTACTATGCGTAACCTTTAATTTTACGAAAAACCGACAAAAATGACTTTTACATCAGGTCCATGGAAATTCACCTTAACCGTAATGATAATTCATATTTAATCAATATCATGCTCAATTTTTTTTTATCATCGATTTCAAATTTCGTAAACTTTATTTTCACAATTTGCCTCGATTCTCTCTCGACGCACGATATTACATAAAATTCATTAAATCGAATTTGTAACACTTTCTGTTTGACGACAATCAACCGACCAGTTATTTTCATGTATATTCGTCATGACGCGACGACGGTATTTCGGCGATTTTTATATTTACACGATATTTGCTTCCTCTCGCCGTTCACGCGATATGTATCGAACTTTGCATATCGACAAAATATCATTGTTCCACTGTCCCAGTGTATCCCACTTCACAGCACAGACCTGCACCCGCATTCTGACGGATGGTTCACGGGTGTGAAGTTGGCAACATATTAAAAAAATTAAAAAAAAAAATTATGTTCCAGCGGCATCCGGAAAAGTTTTAGCTTCTGATACTTTTTCGAAATAGTTCCGACGGTTGAAGCCAAAAAAACGCGATTAATAATTCCGAGTAGCATCTCTATTTAAAAAAAAAATATTTAATATTTTCAATAGTTCTGGAGGAATCCTATAGTTGCTGATAAGTTTTAAAAATAGTTTTGCTGAATATTTCCGGAACTATTTTTGAAAATTATCGGAAACTCTAGAACTCTTCCGAATGCTACTGGAGCTCAGTTTTTTTTTTAATTTTTGACAATCAGGTGCCAACTTCACACGGCCGGACTCTTCCGCACGCAGCTACGACCCTTCGAATCGATCCTCGTTTCCCGATGCATTTGAGCACTTTATAACGGTTCGTTTGACGTGCCGGTGCAATGATGAAATTCGATTGTAACCTGATTGATTTATGCGCCCGCCGTTTGACGCCGAGATTGATACAACCCCCTCGTCGATACTTGGTCGAATAAACACTAACGGGGTTTGGCACTGATAACCCGTTTCTGTAATCCACTGATACTTGTAGATTCGTTGGTATATATATATATATACATAATGCGTGTATATACATATATAGGGTTATTTGGGAAATTCAATTTTTGTCAACCTTTTGCGAAATCTTGATAAAGATAAAATCAAACCCGCCATGCGAGTATTAAGGGATGAGGGTGCATGAATAGCAGATAGGCTGTAGGATAGCTGATTTATATACCATATATCGTGCATATATGCTATAGTATGATGTGACGGAATAAATTGGGCTCTTGGCTTTGTACTGCCCCCAATATCCTAGATAAGGAATGAAAGCTTATACAGGTAACCCTTAGGGGCTATAGTTCTTTTCAAAGAAATACATGCGCGTTGTCTGTATATTTATGTAAAAGATTTTTCGGGGTGTTTTGTTAAGAGGAAAAAAAAGAAAAGTATAACACCCACGCGAAAGTATCGATAATAGGTGGTATATCGGAGAACGGCGAATCAAATAGCTTTTGTATATTTTATATTGTTTTTTTGGATAAAATGGGGTGTGAAATTTTGGATTTTTTTTTTTTTTTTTTTTTTATCACCGCGGGCTACTCCGATACTGTATATCGAAATTTTCACCCCTAACGTACGTTACACTCTCGTTAATGGAATTGGTCAGTTTTGTCATTCGGCATACCGGAAATCCCAAAACGTATTGGGATACGTCATATCCGGTCCGCGTATGCAGGAACGGAAATGAGCCATTACCAATCCCTTAGTAATGAGCTATTTCCCCGTGGTAATAGCTCATTCGTTATACCCGAGTGACGGGCTGTAATCTAGTTTACCGATGTCAATCCATAGCCCGAAGTTATAAGGGATGATAATAGGGGTAGTTCCTTGAATCGTTTGTTCGCGGAGGTTGACCATTGTATTTTCGTCATACCGCGTGCAAATCTTATCAATATATTAAAAAAAAAAAATTTGTAATTTACCAGAATTTTTTTTTTTTTTCAAAACAACCCTTATCTACCTGTTGGTGTCGTTTTTAACGTTTTTTCTTTAAAATTTCCAGTCAGCTGCGTTTCAACGTTGTAGGGTACGTCTGTTAAGGAGATACGACTTATAAAGTCCGTTTTTATTAACCGACGCCGAGCGTCGTTTTCTACGAGATTGGCGTCATCGTCACTGGCCGGTGGGGACTTCGAGGAATTTAAATAAACTTCAAAACTCTGCGCACACTCGAGACTGATTTAATCTAATGACAAACTCGAGGAATTTAATTCATTTTTTTCCTCTTATTCCGGGCACGTGATTTATATACGGTGTTTATATATGTATGTACTTTTTTTTATATTTTACTGTATATATATACGTATATCTGTTACCAATGCCAACTGTCGATTGGGTACAAAATTTATTTAACGTGCCGCTCTTCCCTGTCAATAGGGGGTGGAATAGGCGATTTACGGAATCAGCAGAAAAACAGGGAGTCGGTTAGTTTAGGCGAAGAAAAAAACTTCAGGTCGATATACGATTGTAGGTTTAGGTGCACGGGAGGGGGATGCGAACAGTCGCTATAGAAGAACGTGAATGGCAGGTAAAAAGGGGAGGCTGGTTTAAGCTGGGGGGGATGGTAAGCCAGTCAGTGCGTACGTGATGTCCGAAGAAAAAGGAACAGCAGGAATAGCAAGAGGAACGCTTGGATTTTTTTCATACGTGAGTAGTAAGACATGAGGGGTTCCTGTGTTGATTAGGTAACGACCATTAAAATTACTATACTTGGGGTATTTGCTGGATTACGCAATCCCTCGGTGCTGTACGAGTAGGTGAACCGATTAGCCTTGAAATTGATGATAAAAATGGACGGGAGGTTGCGCGAGTTAGCAACAATACAAGTGGTAGCGGTTCGTTCGCACGGTGAAACCTTCTTTCGTGCTTTAGGATTTATGAGAGAAAATTTTGGGTTGATGAAAATTTATGTCTACGGCGAAGCGAAGCTAGCAACCCCTTCTGATCGGTCACGTGCGCTGACCTTGATGTACGAAGAGTCAAGGAATTTGGTGTATTTTTTAATTATCGAAATTTGAGCATTTTATGAGCATGTTTTAAGTGTCGAACTTTATCATACGTATCGGAAGGGTCGAAATGTCTTGGCAATTTTGTGTCTGGATGCAAACGACGGAATAATTATTCTTCGCTGCTGGGGGGAGATCTGCCTAATTTTTTCGGGCACGTTCATAAATATTTAGGTATACCGTGTTCGAGGGTGGTACCTGTAGTTAAGGGTGGGAATAAATTAACCTAAATTCGTTCTGCTTCGGTTCGACTCTTCATCCTTTTACCGGGGCTACGTTTAATCGTAGGACTTTGAGTACGGTCATTGAGAAACAATTTTATATTAAGGATACCATAAGGATTTTTCTCATCCGGAACATATTCGCGCCATGGAAATGCGACCGAGTTTCTATGGCGTATCCAAAAGTCCTTTTCTAAAATTGCCACTCGCCGATACATCCTCTTATGAAATCATCGTTGCCTTGTATACGAACCCTTTCGCCTTTCATTTAGCCGTGAAACATAATTCAGTAGCAAATTGGAAATTTGAAAAATAAAAAAGCAAAATGTTGCAAAAAACATGACACGGTAATTTTTTTATATTTGTTACCCCCCCCCCCCCTAATATCCCATTATCACCGCATGACAATCTCACGCGGAATGTCATTCCCTGTTTTTGACTTGATAACAAAAAAATATCCCTTAAAAAAATGAAAAATTTTTTCCAATCTAGAAAATAGATTTCCAGTATTTTACGCCCTGTATGGATTGAACATAATTTTTTTTTTTCAGAGAAGGAAATTTGGTATGAATCTGCCGCGAGGGCAATCGAAGCACGTGTCCGTGCTGCTGCCACGTCCAGTGGCACCAGCACATCCCCAACCGCTGTCGCACGGGGTGTCGTCTTCTTCGTAGGTGACGGCATGGGTATGAGTACCCTGACAGCAGCCAGGATATTATCGGGTCAACGTCATGGAAACACTGGGGAGGAAGCGCAACTCGCCTGGGACAGTTTTCCAGCAGTGGCGCTCGCACGGGTGAGTTGAAAAGTTATAACTTTTGAAATTAGCCTTTATACCATGGATTTCTGGTTGGTGAATATTTTTTGTGGGGAAAAAAAAGTTTTTTTTTTCCATTCACACTTCACTTTTATTCCATACGTACGAGTTATTACGAACGTATTTCACTGACTAGTTCAGATAATTAACGCTGCTAACGAAAAGATACTCTGATTACGTAAAATCGGGACGTTCGGATGACGTCAGCCAATGGGTGACGTTTATCCGGATGATAAATAATTATTCACTGTTTAAATGGCTCCGGGTTAAAGCACCATTGACAATTTAGCAATTTCGCAGTTATCCAAAATATCTCTCTCTGCTGTACCTGACAAAATCGTTATTTTCAACGTTGACTCGTGATTGGACGCTGATAGCGAAATTTAAATTACGTCGTATAAAAGCGTGTTAGGTGGAGACAGATAGGTGAATGGGTGGGGTTCAAAATTTAATTGAGATAATTTTTTTTTTTTTTTTTTCTTATATCGTGATTTTTAATTTATCATTATTATCTTACGATGTACTCGTACGTATTGGGGGATAATAATGATGGGGTCTGACAATGTTCGTGAAAATGAATGATTAAATGATCATTGTACTATTATCACGTGGTATAATGATTATAAGGGGTCTATTATGCCTTGAGCACCTATTGATTTCAAATTTGAAAGTCTTATAATTCTACCGTGAAAATTTCAAGCCGCCGAATTGACTTTCCCCCGTTAAGCTGAACTCAGATTATAAATCGGGAAAATTAATTCCAGACGGGGATAAATCCTTTAATTTCAATTAGCATGTGTCGCTGGAACGCGATATACTGGATTTACCTCGTTTTTATAAAACTTCACTTTCACGTCTTACCCGTGTGTAATCTATATGGGAAAAACGGCAAATATTGAAATCCAAAAGTGAAACGATAATCCCACTTATGGATATGTCGATTAACGTCAAAAAAAGCTTATCCGGTTAAACCTTCGAGGTAGGATTTATTATATGGGCTTTGGAATGGTGAAAAAAAAAAAATATATCCAACAACCGATAGGGAGAAATTATTTTTTATTTTTTAAATCCAGCCACACCGTATACGCAGTAACAGGCTGATAGGGAGAAATTTATTTTTCACATTGACCCACCCTGTATACATAGTAACGATTTGTTCTTAAGTACAGTTGATTACGAAATTTCACGAGACTTATGTTTTTTTTTCACTGTCTCACAGTCTCTCAGTCCACGCAGTAAATATTGAATACGATACCTAAGGAGGTATCGTATAATTTTTTTTTTTTTTTAATTAATCGTCACGAAATAATGCGTTAATTAACGTCTTAGATGAAAAGGACAGATGCCAGTGTTCGTCGTACAAACGATTTGAGGAAACGAGCCGGAAAATTAGCAAAGGAACCAGACTTCGTTTCTGGACTTTAATTAATCCGGAGCTTTCACGGTCATACCACGCGATTGAGAAAAGTTTTGTAAAGACTCGAAAACGACGTTGAGTAACGAAGTTTGTCGAAGGTGGGAGGAAATTCATAGGGGATGAAAAAAAAAAGGGTAGAAAAAAAAAAGCAGAAGAAAAGGAAAGAACGAAAATGGGTGAATTTTTCATCCTATCCCTTCTATCTATAGGTTCCTAATGCCCCGAAGGTTTATGTATAGCCTGTACGGAAAAAAAAAAAAAAAAGATAAGTGAAGAGATGGTTCCTTCGTAAATCGAAGTGTAGGTCAAGCTTCAAAATGGCGTCCAGTAACGATCCGTTCGCGTCAAGTAAGACGAACCACCGGTCATCGTCGGGTATCACTTTTTATCCGGAATCATTTCGTAGGTAAAACAGCCCCTGAGGCTCTCGGAGAATTCAAATCTCCCGCGGCAGGAAGGTTCGCAAGATTTGAGGGGTTAAACCCTCGTAAATTCACGGAGGTGGATAAATTCTAGCCGAAAAGCACGGCCTTATTCGATATCGTACCAATTCGCATACATTAGACGGATGGTAGGTAAAATAGAAAAAGGAAGAATAAAGGCGAATCCACATTGGAGCTTAAAAATTGTCCCCTCGGACGACAGTCGTAAAATTGAACGAATCGGTTCAACGACCTTTTTTAAATTATTCATGAATTCGTCATCTAAAAATAAAAAAAATTTTTTTTTTTTTTTTTTTTTCTTTCCCTTTGCGGTTTAAATTGTCCCGCGCGTTGAAAACATTAAGGCGATTACGAAGGGACGGTAGAGTCGTTCGGATGAAATTCTCAATTAGTCTAGGAGCGTCCCGACGCTCTGCGTCCATATACGATCCGTCGTGGCACTTTGTACTTTACATGGATTTTTCCATTAAAAATTCCATATCTGTATATGTATATATACGCGTATGAGATAATCATAAAATTCCTATCGCAATGCACGCGAATTCTTTTTCACGTATGCCATTTACATGCATTACACGTATAGGGTGAACATTCGCGGACTTGATTCGTTATGCGTTCCAACGTGTTATATATGTATATAATGTAAACGCGTAGATACATACTGTATCATATGTGGATATTCATTCGAATGCTTTTTTTTTTAAATTCAAACAAATGAAAGTCTGAAATCAATGCTAAATATGTGGTGAATTTTTTTTTCGAGTCTCTCTCTGCAAACGGTATTACGTGGTTCATCAAACTGTCTACGTGGGAGTTCCTGAGCGGAAATTGAAATTCTGACCAAATAATCTTAATTTCCGTTGCTCGTGACTCGTGCTATTATTTTGGTCATTGCGAAATCACACAGGGACCCCTGGTATCACGCCCGGCCGTCTCGCTTCTCTGACGAGGGATTCTCTTTCGGTTATCTATCTCAGACTTAAAGGGGAGTCCTCAACGATTTTATAACTTCACGCTATAGTCGCTCTCACGAAATACTCGATTCACCCTAATGGTATAGATTCGCAAAAACAAAATGTCAAATTATACGTTGTTATACGATATTAAAGAATACCCACGTCTAAGGGGCGGGTGGGGCTTTGAAATTTGAATGAGTCTTTTCGATACCAGTCTTATTTCACTTAACGAATGTTAAATCCAATCTAGAATTTATCAGGTTAACGTGTCCTGTGGGAGGCTGTGACTGATTACGCGGTAAGATAGAAGGTTTGGGAATGGTCCCTGAGGGATGCGTCGAACACAGCTGAGTTCACTCTGACGCCAAATTCTGCCTTTGACTCCGTTTCCATGTAGACTGTACACAACTGTAGCCATTGACATCATTGCGTAACGTAACACGATTGACCATTAAATCCTAAAGGAAGAATGGACCCAGAGACTGGAAGTGTATTCCGTGACGAAAAAAAGTTTTTCAAACACCAATATGAAAGTTGTCAAAATTTGTATTAAAAAAAGATTGAAAGTCTCGAGATGAATTTTTTTTTTTTGAAAAAAAAAAAAAATTTATATCCAAATCTCGAGGATGGAACAATTTGAATTTTATAGGGTAAGGATAATCGTATCGGCAGCCATTCACAGTATTGAATCATTGATTTATACTGGGTGGTATATACGTATGTATAATAGTAGCGCCATAGGGACCCTAGAAGTAGTACAGGGTACGACAAAAGTTTCTGGCAAAGTCCCTACATAAGCATACGAAGCGTCGGAGTATACTTTGAGAAATAGAAAAAGATGCGAGATAAGTTAAGGATCGGAGGAGGAGAAACGGGGCGTTAAAGAAGAAAGAAAAAAAAAATAAATTCGAGACTACTTCGGTCGATTCCACGAAATCGAAGATGCATTTATTCTTAAATTCACTTGAGAATTTCTTCCTCTGTCTGTGTGCACTTGTGCAGCTATATCGATACATGAAGACGCGACATTTCGTTTTTCAATACTTTCGGCAACGTCCCTACGGCGACATATAGATTTTCCTCGGAATATTGCTGCGCGCCACTTGACCGACTCAAGACGTCCACTTGAAACTTTTATTATAATACTTTTTTTTTTCACTTTGGTAGCCCATCTTGATTCCAAAAAGCAAAGCTCTCTCCAGTCACCTTTGAAAACCAATGAGACTCCTGTATCCGCTGTGAATATATGCATATGTGACATATGTGTCGAAAGTGACTTTTACGACGTCTCCCAGCCAATCCCTCCTTTCACCCCTTTCGTCGATAGATCCAAATCGCATATATCGACAGACGACTTTTATTGGACAGTTTACGAACTGAATCTATTGATTCCAATATCGAGCAGTGACGTTTAAAACGTCAGATGCACCACGTGCACAATAATAAAATGATAGCAGTGATAACACTTGCTGGGGGTTAATATTATTTTTTTTTTCTTCACTCAAAATTCATATATTTTTTATTACCTGATACAGCGTTTTTTTTTAATCTTTGGATTGGGTTGTTGAATAATTTTGAAAATTATCTTGAATCGATTTTTATTATATTCACCGTATACGCGATAACGAAACTGTCGCTTAGAAAAGACTCGAGTCGTTTTATTAGAAGTGAAATTAATCTAGGGGACTGCTTCTATAAATAAAAATATATTAATATACAAATCGACGACTCCCGAGGGAATGCCATTGGAGGAAGATCCTGGCATTGGTCCAGAATAAAATATTTCAGGGTAGTAAAGTCATCGCGGTGATCGTCATAGGCCAATTGGGAAATCGATGGAAATATGACTAGAGGTAATAAGCGACGTTGTGGAGTAGCCTTTAAGGTTTAATTCAAAAAGTTCTTCCAGCTACGGGATATCGAGGCTACGCATTGGATTATATTTAAACGGGATGCCATTTGAAATTCCTAGTATCCAAGTGACTACGTCATTGGGTATAGTAGATTTAATAAAATTACTTACGTTTCGGTCCCATCGATTAAATATCAGATTTGCCCCTGAAATTGCTGTCGACTTCTTTTTGACAGACACTGTACAACGTCTAGGACACTTTTCATGTTTAAATCATGAGGCTTTTTATTATACAGCGAAGCTTTTCGCGAATCTGTTCGCACTCGAATCCAAGATTGGCTGCGACTCTCGATCTTCCATTGCTGATAGAGAATCCGAAGTGGTTGCTTGATCCTTGAGAATAGTAATACATTGGCGTAGGAAGGATATAAGTCTGTCATCTATGGGTATAGCCCTTGCTCCTGAAATTGCTTGGTCCCCACATTTAGGGGTCTCTGGTTTATTTTTTTTTTTTCAAAATTGTTACCCGAAATTCTTTTTTTTTTTTAAATATAGAACCTGATTTCAAGCACCGATACAAATGAAAGATAAGAAATTTTTGGGATACACATTCTTTTTTTAATTTTCTCATCATCCTGACCGAACTTTCTGACTTTCAAACTTCCTGATCAACAAAGATTGGCTGCGACTCTCGATCTTCTATTGCTGATAGAGAATCCGAAGTGGTTGCTTGATCCTTGAGAATAGTAATACATTGGCGTAGGAAGGATATAAGTCTGTCATTTATGGGTATCGTCTTGCTCCTGAAATTGCTTGGTCCCCACATTTTGGGGTCTCTGATTTATTTTATTTTTTTCAAAAACGTTACCCGAAATTCCTTTTTTTTTTAAATATATGTAGAACCTGATTTCAAGCACCGATACAAATGTAAGATAAGAAATTTTTGGGATACATATTCTTTTTTTAATTTTCTCATCATCCTGGCCGAACTTTCTGACTTTCAAACTTCCTGATCAACAAAGATTGGCTGCGACTCTCGACCTTCCATTGCTGATAGAGAATCCGAAGTGGTTGCTTGATCCTTGAGAATAGTAATACATTGGCGTAGGAAGGATATAAGTCTGTCATCTATGGGTATAGCCCTTGCTCCTGAAATTGCTTGGTCCCCACATTTAGGGGTCTCTGGTTTATTTTTTTTTTTTCAAAATTGTTACCCGAAATTCTTTTTTTTTTTTAAATATAGAACCTGATTTCAAGCACCGATACAAATGAAAGATAAGAAATTTTTGGGATACACATTCTTTTTTTGATTTTCTCATCATCATGACCAAACATCATTGCTGATACTAAAACGAGCAATAACGCAAAAATAACCTTCCTGCTTGTGCCAAAGTACCTTATTCTCCGTGACGTAGCAATCCCCATGGAAAATAAGGGTGACCTCGTTAAAATAAATAAATCGATCCTGCTTCAGAGTGCAGTTCGTACTTTTGTAGAATAAAGAAATATTTGTCAAAAAAAAAAATCATTTTACTTTATCAACTCTGATTCTGAACCACGAAGTCTCACACAATGTACAGTGTACTTGTTAGGCATTCGTTTACAAGGGTTTGAAATTTTATCGATGAAAGCTCTCGTGTCTTGAAGCGTATTGTGTGGAGCATTACCGAGCTTGCAAGTAGGACGCAGAGCATTGTCAAGAAAATCCTATCGAGGGTTTGCCCACGTGCGACTCTACAGAGAAAAAAAAAAAAATTTTTTATTCGAAAGATTTATTAGATTGTTGCGAGAGTCAAGAATCGAGCCGAGTTTACGGAAGTAACGTCGGAAGTGGGAGATGATTGATTTCCTTCTGATACAGCAAAAGCAGCTTTTCGAGCTTTTACGCTTAATAAATGTATAGACTCTGTTGTTGTTCGTCAGTGGGGACGAGGCACAAGGCTTTATCTTACGTCTGACGGCTTACAATTTGCTTTAAAAAATTTCACTGCACTCTCATGATTACTCGGTGAGACATGACGAAATGAATTTACATAAATAATTTATACGGCCAACGCCGATTGTCTGTATAAAAAACCAATATTTATTTTCGCCTCGTAATTTAATCGTATTTACGTGTTTTTGCAATAAAAAAGATCAAAGCATTATTTTTTTCACCATTTAAATATACTTTCAACTATCCACAGCGAGCAAACGCTCGTGCACCAGTACCAAAAAGGTAAAAGCTCGTAAGAGGGATAAAAACCTTCTAGAAGCAAAGAGGGTAAAGAAAAAAAAAAAAAAAATGTAGTTATAATAAAAAAATCCCCAACGGTAAGAGGAAGAATGGACGAAAAATAAAACCAAAGACGAAGGGATGGGCGTCGCGACGCCCATGAGAATACTCGGCGACGTCCGCGTTAATATTTTTCCCATGACCGCCCTCCAACCTCCCGCCCAACCACAATCGTATCGTCGCGACGCCTTTAAAGAACGCGGTCCCGACGGTTTCAACGTTAACGAGACTACAGCGAACAAGGAATAAATTATTTTTTCTTTTTCTTTTTTTTTTTTTTTTTCCTCCACCTACTCTACTCCGTAAGCTCTACCCAACCATCCGGAATTACAAAGTCCTATTAACGTCACTTCCGTTTCCTTCCCCAAGCTTTATTTCGAATTCCTCATAAAGTCTCCATCCGTCAAATATTCAGTCCTGTAAACGGACGTACCAATGAACCAACCTAACCCTTTGATTTTATTAGAATACTTGGAAAAATTTTCACCACCCCCTCCGACCCCTCGAAAATTACATCCCCATCTCGAAATCTCATCTCAGGTTGTCTCAGCATCGTCGCACCTCGGTCAGACAAATTGAAGAACTTTAAGTCTTAGGACGATCTATACCTATATATAAGAAGCGATCAGCCAAATGATCAAAGCGGCACAGATCAAAGTACCTCAGATTAAATTAGACTCGGTATGTCAAATCCCGATTACACAGCAGCACGTGTGACTGCGCGGATACGTATGCCATTACGTAACCACGACTTGGCGGAATGACGTTTACGTCAGATTCCCATTTTGGGGTATCCAGGACATACTTGTAGCCCTGGTGACTCTTTTGGGAACTATTCAACTGTACATGCGAGTAGCTTGCTACACGTGCGTTACGTAAACATGGAGTTTAGTTGAACTGGAACGTAACAATATAATGGGTAGCTGATTAGAGTGATTAGCATCAGGCGAATGTAATGTTAAGTTAATGGTTGTTTTTATAGGTCCATATATCGATAATGCGGTATATCAAGTGTGTACTGCGGATATACAATTCTGTATAGATATACAATTCCTACTGTAATAACGTATCAGTGTATACAGCTGTGTTGTCTGATAAGCATCAACCTTTTTTTTTGTCTTCATCCCGGAACAATACGTCTGCTTACCGGTCTTGCATTCTGGGTATTCATTCGAGCAGTCGTAAGACACTTGTGAACTTTCAAAAAGCAAAATTTCCCTCGAGCTTTTTTTTTCTCTCTACTCGTCAACACTTTGTAAGCCGTTTACGCGTATCATGACTTTACGGGATTTTCGAAAAAATGTGTATCCATAATAATATTCATTATCGGTGATAAGGAATGACTTTTTATTTAGGTTTTTGCGGCGAACGTTATTATTGGCAAAAAAAATTATTGCAATAAAAAAATTTTCTTACGGGTTAACATGACAATCGCCAGGCTGTTCGGTGGATAAATTGGATGTACGTGACGTAGTCAGACGCCTGGGGATGCTGTGCGTCGTTGTTGGAAACGGAAGAGAAAAAGGGTGGCGCCACTTGTCAGTTTCCGTATTTGGGATACAGAGTTTGAAAATAAAAAAAAGTCGAGAATTGATGTACGAAAATGATGAGCGAATGAATTTTTTTTTTTTTTTTTTGTTTTTTCGAGTGACGATACGCGAAATATCGACGGAGCAAAAAAAGGTCGACGCCACGTTCGAGTCTGGCTGCTTCGATATTTGTGGATACTTTTTTTTTCTTTTTTTTTTTTTTCGTTTTCTACTCCCTTGGGTAATCATTGCTGTTACGTCATCCACGTGGCAAACAATGACGTAGCGAATTCGATGCAATATCGCTGACTCGTATCATCCTCGAAGCTTTTCGATATTTCGCTACTTTTTTTTTCCTTCTGTATACGGCTTTTTTTTTACTTAGTGGTTACGCAATACATGGATGCTGTATTTATCTTATCATCGAGGCCGATTCGTTTCTCATGGTAAATCGGGAACGATGATCGATATATGAATTCGCGAATTTTGTCGCGCGACGCTTAGGACGTGTGTGCATGGTGCTTTTGTCGCTCGATTGAGGACTGCCGGGATATGGAGGACAATGGGCATTGTCGATGAATTATTCCGAAGAGTTGGAAATCACTGGGTGTATATGCACGCGTGTATATGTATATTTGAAATTTCGTTGGAAACTTTATGGATTCGATCTTCAACTCTCCGATATCTCAGAGCTAAAATATTTTAGCATAAACCATTTAGCATACCGTGATATATCCTGTATGCAGTGCATATGGACATTTCCAGTAATCTACTTATCGGTTTACATACCTACCGTGCAATACGTACTGGACTGAGTGGCACTGTAAATACAATAGCGATATCAGCGACAGTACTGTACTTAGAGATATAGAATACCAACCGGCTTATATGGAATCGTATAAATATTCGAACGAATGATTTCTGCTGAATTTAATAATACGGTTTAACGTGCAATGCTGCACCAGTGGGAAAATCGAACGCACGCGTATATAGACGAGATTTCCTTGCGCGATATTCGCATACGGATAAAAGCTCTGTATGGCTACTGTGGGAAACTGGGTAACTTTATGTAATTGGGATTTTATAAGTAAATTGGTCATATGTTATGAGTTTGTGTGTAGGTATATATTATATGTATATTATATAGTTGTGGAGAGATGCATGAAATACATAAAGGGGATTCGAGCTTGAGCTTTTTTTTGACGAGTAATATCCTTTATATGGTATTCTATAGACATGGTTAAGATCGAGATACGATAAAGGCTGTCATGGATAAAGTTTTTTTTTTTTGATAAATGATTTTTGAAAATATTTTTATTTACCGCATAAAAAATAGTGGGATGTCGAGTAGCCGAAGCAATTTTTTGTGAGTGCGTCTCGCTTTTTCGGATATCCGACAACGGGTCCGATTACATCTGGATGTAAATCCAGTGGAAATAGGGGAGAGCTTTTATACGTGACACCTTTTTTATTTTTTGGAGCGTCAGTGAGAACCGCGGAGACGCCGTTCTTTCCTATTCTCTCGTAAATTTAATGCTGGACGTAAATTTTTGAAAAAAAAAAATTGACAAAAAAAGTGGAAAGTATCCGAAAAACAGGGAGACTGGCACGAACATCGATTTCGACCTAATTGAATTGTCTCGACTGTATAGCATTCTAAATCTTTTGGAACTTCCTCAATGGGGTTTCACGCTTTGCTTCCTTTTATCAAAATCCAGGAAAAAGCTCAGTGTTTGCCCAAAGACGCCACCGTACCAGTCACGTAACGTATTTACATAATTGTATCCAATAACCGTCCACAATATACGGTATGGGCTTTCGTAATAAATCGGTTTTCAAATTTATTTGTTCCAGTTTTCGAACACAGAAGTGAAAAGCTCTCTGAATTTTACGTTTACCTCGTTTTACCAGTATACAAATATTTTTCAAAGTTTTTTTTTTTTTTTTAAATCTACGAAAAGCATGTATCGAATTCTAGGTATTTCATGTCAAACGACTTTTGTACACTTTTTATATAATATTTAATTATGTCTCACGTCAAACTTCATACTTCGAACAAAAAAGCTCGATGACCAACTGCTTAATTTCCGCAAGTAAATTACTATCGACGAAAGCTCCTGATTAGTACAACGTTCTTTGAGCGAGCTTTCGAGCTTCTCCCC
Source organism: Cephus rjabovi (assembly GCA_030264185.1). Classification (NCBI taxonomy): domain Eukaryota; kingdom Metazoa; phylum Arthropoda; class Insecta; order Hymenoptera; family Cephidae; genus Cephus; species Cephus rjabovi. The sequence continues at coordinate 37,923 of JASCRG010000026.1, read as the reverse complement.
TCGCTGTTATCATGTCGCGAGAAAAGCTCTTGGTCACGCGACAATTCGCCATCTAAGCACGCTCGGGCGATCGGTTCGTGTGAGCTTGCAGGGAATCACGGTGAGGCGGTCGAGCGTAATGTGCACGCGTCAAGTATTTCATCGATAGAATCAACAGTGCGCTTAGTTTAGTGAACGATTCGTAAAATAAATAAAGCTTTTAAATCGGTGAAAAACTTGCGATAGCGCAGCAGTGGTAATATCGAGGTTGGATATAAGTCCGAATGGGGGGAAAAAAAAAACAGAAAAAAGCCCGGGATATGAGTAGAAAATGTGAGTAAGCGATGAGAGGCGAAGATTAACGAAGAGTAGAGTCATAGAGAGTGGATAAGCACTTTCTGGAAGGTTATTGGTTTCTCATTTTGTCCATGAGTAACTTTTAATGCTCGCCTTCCGGTTCGGTGCTTTCTGATTGGTCAGTTCTGGGTAAAATGGGAAAACTTCATTAAGCCATTTCGACTGTTCGTGCATCGTGTTCGTTACGTTGTCTCGGCGGAGAGCTTTTAAATCTCTACGTGCATTTCCCTTGTGTAAAGGTTGGCTCACACCTACTGATTTCGCAAGCACGGAATTCTGTCTGCATAAGCTCTTCGTCCCCCCCCTGCCTCTATCTACCCCTCTCTCTCTCTCTCTCTCTCTCTCCCTCTCTCTGTCCCAAGAGAGAAAAGTTGGCCGGGATCCGACTGTCGAGCTTAATAGTTAGTGCTTGGCGCTTCTCGCGCTTTTCATATGAGCTGTGCTTTTCGAGACTTGTCAAAGATCCCGAAGCGAAGTCCTTCCGACTAAGAGCTTTTCCTACCAGGAGGATTCCCTTTGCGCTTAATCCTATTTACCAGCTATAGTATAATTTTTTGTCGGGGATACATCGTAAAAACTTATTTCCTCATTCGACGTTAAATTAAGCGGACGCTTTCACGTGCAAGCACTATCCCCAATGATTTTGTAGGTCAAAAGCTCGCGCGGCTCTTTTACTGGAGGATAATACTCCTGCTATCGGTTACACGCGGAAAGCATGGAAAGCTCTTTAGAAGTCTTGTAGATTTCAATCTAGTCTCAAGTACTGCGCTTGCAAACGTAACAAAGAGAAGCTCCGCCGAGAAACGACTGGGTGACGTAAATTTTATATGAAAAAGCTCTTCTTTTTTATATATCGCACAACCTTCCCTGCCCTCACTACGGTAACGTAATGATTTTATAATAAAGCTGTTTATGTCTGCGATAAAAATATTTAATGCCTCGACGATGCCGCGAGAGCTTAAATACGGATTGTAAAAATTAAAGCTCCGTTGGATCGGCACACCACGCGTACTTAAAAAGATCATGGTTGATCGATTCAAAAAAAAATCTGTCAGACATTTCGTCATCCAAATACTTACGAGTCATAATCGATAATATAAGAAATTTTTTGCGTTTTTAAAATTAACATATTTTCCAAACCCTATTCACAGCTTTCGAGCACGCCGTTACACAAAGCGTTTACGAGCTTTTGCTATTGCACTCAAGCGCAGACATAATCCCACCTCTGACGCCAGCTGCATTCACCCCGGCAATTTATCAAATTGGCAGCATCGCGTCGGGAAGAGTTAAGTGAAATGTAAAGGCGTTAAAGGCAGCTTTCACGTGAAAACTTTTGAAAACCGGAAGCTCAGTAAGACCCAGACGTTTCTGTCCGACCGTAATTACGTGTAACCTTTTGAATTCGCACAGCCTTCTCAAGCAGCACCATAAAGTTACTTCAATCTGATATATACCGTTACGAAATGGTACCCAATGGAATCTCTAAGGTCGTCCAACGTATAGAAGCCAATGAGCTTGCGTGCTTTTTGATACGAAAGCGATTTGCGGCCGGACTTGGAAGCCGGGTGAATAAATTGCGGCAGTTTCGTACGGCACCGGCGGGGGCAGCTGCGGCCGAGAGCATTATACAGAATTGGGATAAATGGGATAGAAGATGGGTGGATATTTCGAAAAAAAAAAAAAAAGATAAATTTATTATATCCTTTGAAGATTCTAATGCCTGCGCTCTGTTACCTATTTATTAGCATACGTGGCCACGTGGCTGGGATTACTCTGTATTTACGATTGGCTTTACCATGGAAAGCACACTTGGGCCTAATTGGAGCAAGTGCCCCAGATCTGCCAGTGGCGTAATTTCACGAATACCGGTTAAGCGGGATACGCGAGAATTACATTATTCCTGAATATCTTATTTTTATTTCTATTTTCCATCAATTTAGCAGTATCCTCTTGTCATTTTCAACGAATCCGTCAGCGCGTACAAATTTTTTTTTCGAAAGCTCTTGATTTTCTTAAACTTTGGTATCTTCGATATTTATCCGAAATACCAACGACCTTACAATGTCCCGAGCTTTATAATTTTTTTTTTAAATGAAAATCGTTTTTCATCTTTGCTTAATTTTTTTATAACTCCGAAAAAGAAAAGCTCGAGAGCTTCCGTCGCGAAGCGAACCAAAGCACGAGATCTCTGGTACAGCCACTTGAAGGCTCTTAAGAAAGTCAACATGGAGCTTCCCGCTGTCTCTTGTATGTCATTAACCACCTTCTTACCTTTGCATCCCTTATACGTACTTACTGTCCCCTTCAGTTCAGCTGGGACTTCCACTAGTCTTGTAAGCAGCAGCAGCAGCCATACTTCTCTCACCCCGCCCGTGATATCCATATGTCCATATATATATATATATATATGCCAGTTACACGGCTCACGCTAGTGGAGAAAACTCGGCCGCCACCATGTAGACAACCCTCCTCCCCCTACATGTTTGCACTCAAATTAGAGTCTCAAGGGTGTCTTCCACGCATTGTAATATTACGTAAACAAAGCGTGCAGAAGGACCCTATGGACCCTTAAGGTTTAGTATGCCTTATACCTGGTAATTGCACCGCATTATTAAAACGCCAACCCCTGTGACTCTCTTATTCCATCATAGTGACGTCACTCTTTCAACCATGTTCCTCGTTACACTTAATTGAAATTTTATAGGTTTCGAAGTTACCTCGAATCGGATATATCGATACCGATCGTAGGAACATTGAATAGGACTCTGTTCATTTTTATTATTTCAATTTTAATCATTTAACAGAGTTTTAAAAATCCTGGTTAAACGTTGTTAACGTGAAATATCAATTCACATGTTGAATATGAAATTCATAGGCTTTTTTTTTAGTAATTTTTTTTGTATTATAGGTAATGGACGGTCGCGATGTTACATGTAAATAGTTTTTAATTACAGTACATGTTCGGGTATCTGGTTAGCGAACGCTCGTGTTGAGGATATGTGATATTTTTAATAAAAGAAATCGAAAAAAAAAAAGAAAAATAGGAAACATTGCAAAATTCAATTTCGAGTAAAAAATTTCAGGTGACAACGACGTTGGCCTATTGGTCTGATAATAAAAGTGTATTTAAAATTCGCTGTTTACGTTTTTATTCGCAACGAAACGATTGCCAAAAAAAAATACAAAATTTCCGTACCGTCATTTCGGAAAACGTGTATTTCAGTTATATGTACCAAATTTTTTTTTTTTTAAATTTAAAGATCGCAGTGGTCCAATTCTCCGAGTCGATGACGTAATCCGTTCATTGAATTTCGCACAGCTTCCCCTCTCCTCCAGAAGACGACGAAGATTCCACTTCCGCGTGTCCCAAAGAATCACTACCTGATACTAATAATCGATTATCGCAGTGTATTCGTCTTTTGCCCTTTTGCCGGTGACGTCAAATCTTTATTCGTTGTGAGTGCACCTTTATTTTCCACTGTCCTGACGCCGGTCTCCCCGTGGTTCATATTTTTCTGGTCCCTAAAGTACAGGAGTCTCGTCAGCATCGTCACCACCGACGGTATCTGCTTCTTCTCGTTCATCTTGGCATTCTGGGGAACGTACGACTGATACTCGACGGCCACGCGACGATTGACAAAGGTCAGAATTGTCAAAAGGTCACGTTTACGTCCGTTGAGCTTGAACTCGTGGCAAATAGCTTGGATGAACCAGGAGCCAGCATCGGGATTTCTCCAGGAGTAGAAACCTAAAAATTACACGGGGATGGTCGCCCAATTAATTTTTTTCTTTTTTTTTTTTCACTTAGACGTCCCTGCGAACAAATCGGAGGATTTTACGAAAAATTTTTAAATCACATATATACACGTATATATGGCATCGTAATATCTACACTTTATATTCAGCACGTAAAACGACTGTAAAAACGTCCAAAGATACACGCGTCTGTGTATACGAATATTTCAATGAACCCTGCGACGTCCTGTGCTACGTGTATACGTTACGTTATACTTTTTTCCTCCCTTATTTTTTTCGTCGAACATTAATCATGATTTGGGTGACAGTTTTTTTTGCTACGATATAGAGCATAAGCTATGTACAGTGATGAAGGATATTGTTGAGAATCTTTGAAAAATTTAAAAAAAAAAACCGCTACGCGGTTTTTTTTTTAAATTCAATTTAGTCGTCTCCTTCTGGATTATCTTCGTATTTGCCGTAAGGGATATCCAATGAAGTTTCCATCAAAACGGTTTTTACCTTTCTCTCATCTCCAGGGCGAAATTTCGTTAAAGGATATAATAACTTCCTTATAACATTTTAGTACTAAAAGCGGTAACGGATTAGTTCGAATTTATGAGGCTATAAAAGCCTCCCGCTTTGCTTCTTGGCCAATGTTTATCATACCACCGAGGATCATTATTTATTTAAGTGGAGGGTGCATTGCTACGCGTCACGATTTAGGAACAAGTGGAATGACGAGGTTACAACCTCGTGAGGGTATATTTTTTTTTTAAGAATAGGATAAATCGACAAATTTACCGAAAAGTGGAGAAAAAAAATTAAGTGAGCATAACAAATTTTGAAATTTTTTTTTTGTTAATAACCTTTTTTAAGATTCGAGCAAATTCATTGTCTGTGTATCCTGTTTAGTTGGTAATCGATGGGAGCGTCGTGCGCGGGAAATTCAAATGTAAATGGATTTGCGAGTAAACATTGACATGAGAACTCATGCAAAGTACGTGGTTCGGCCGATAGGAGCGTTTGTGTAGTGCTAATAAAATGCCATGAAAATTGTCTGAATTGGATCAATAGCTATTGAATTTCATGGGCAATTGGGAACTGAAGTTATTCAAGTATTATACGGCCCACCGTTTACAATGGTGATCATGCTTCGTTATCTAATTCAATATTCTGCGCTCATCTCGAGCGAATTACTCGTATCGGATATAACATCAAGACTGGTGGATTACATCTGTATATGATAATTAAAATTGGGATAATAATTAAAAAACAAAACAATTGTTTTCTTAATCTAAAAGCTTCTCCGTTTATCGTGTAGAATTATTATAGAGATCCATTATGCATGAGAAGATATTTTTATTCGATGGAACTATTTTCAAAATGCACAAAATTTTTGGACCTTAATCTCAAATCCCTCGATAACCTTCAGTATCTTCGGTCTGAGAGCAGCCAATTAATTTCGCGAATGGAAAATTAAAATCGCAAAATTTTCCCAAGAAACGTATTTCCGATCGGTTTATTTGAAATGTTTGAATACTAAAAAAATTTTTTTACAATTACCAAAAAAAAAAATTCCAAGTCGACAACGTGAAAAGCAAAGTGAATTTATACGTAGGATTTGATTTTATTAATTTTAACTCTACCGGAAGTACCATCGCAATTTACCTCCTCCAATTTTAATGAATTTTCGTTTCCGGTATAAGGAAATTTTTATTCGAAAAATTTCATAACTAACCTATACAAACATTATCATTAGCAGCTGTACAGTCTTTTCATAATTATAAATATATGAAATATATACACATATGAGTATGGACTTACCATCATATGTGGAATACGCTACCAATATGTCAGCGTAAGCAGGTACAGTGTATGAGGGAGTGGAGCTGTCAGTTTCATGGATGATTTTCACTCCCCTGTCAAGTCTCTCTCCGCGGCAGGCCTATGGGACAGAAGGGGACGAAAAGTATAAAAGGAAATAAAAATATAAAGTATGAAAAATGGGCTCTTTCACTGGCTATTCAAAGACCAGAGCCTGAACGGGACGAAGAGGACGGTGGGTGGTTCGGGTGGGGTAGTCGATCTTTTTCAGTAACCTTAAGACTACCCTTATCCAATATCAGAAGAATTTTCAATATGTTTAGAAACTCGATTAGGATTAAGGTACCATGTCGAATGTTGTCCAAGAGGGATTACGTCAGGTGGACCCGTGGACCTGGGCATTCGGTGCCGGTACAGGGTGCGTAAAGCCCGAAGGATCAAAATTTCGAGGGTACGTAGAAAGTTTTACGTATTACGCAATATTAATATTATCATAGGACTGCTTAAATTTCCAAGCCGAATTTAGCCATGGGAACTACCCTAAAATCGGTACGTGATAATTGTAAATATTTATATTTCCCAAGATCCTTGATTTTAAGTACTTTCAAATTACACAGAGTTTCGTGGGGTGGTAGCAGCCCCTTGTGTGTACACACTTAGCCACGGGGTGGTTTTTAAAAGGGGATGCCACCAAATAACGACGATGCCACGAAATTACATATATTTTACGGTGGGATAACGTTTTCAACGCTTTTACCTACTTTTGCTCGAATATTCTTGGAATTTACAGGGTAAAAACTTTCGCGACATTTCCTCGAGTTCCCGGCAGTCTTCGCGACCGTCGCTCCTTTGCCGGTGCATTAACTTTGTTTCTTTATTTAAAAATTTTCTTTGTTCGTTCCCCGTCGTTAAAACTGCCTCGAGGGCTCGATAGGAGGAATATGAAATTTCGCTGGAAAAATGCCGTCCTATATTTTCGAAGCTTCTTCGATACCTGAATGAAGAAAAGCTTCGGCTTGCCGATGAGCGTCGTGCACTCGTCTCCTGTAAACGGATTCCATAGTGTATCAACGTGATAAAGAACGTCGCCCGAGTGAAGCATCCCCGATTCGCCATGGGACATGACGACCACCATCAGGCAATCGGCATCGCTGTGATCCTCTGCGGCGGCTGAAATTAAAAAAATTTTTTGGATTAAAGAATTATCGAGGATTATCATCCTTTTTTTTTTTTTTTATTATTATTATACTTGATCCAGATAATCGCACGTACGTTACGCTCGTGAGGGAGGGTCAGCTTATTGTCAGACCTTAGCCAGATTTTCGGGCCAATTTTACGCCTCGAAAGTTTATACCGGCACTGCCAGAGATATTTCAATTACTACGTTAACTGCCCGATGCGGACGTTGCGTATCTTCCAACTGGTAATTGAACACTTGCTTCGCGCGCGTTAACGTTTACGGCGTAGCAAGCCCAGAGATTCATGAGGGTACGCCTGAAGTTTCGAAATTCGAATTTGACGAATTTTCGTTGACAACAAATTGCTTGTACGGTACGTGAAAATTATTGAAAAAATGTTCATTAATTTTTGTCATTTCCAGAAGTCACTCGGGGAATCAAAATTTTTATTTTTATTCAAATGCGTTGTGACGTCATTTTTCGATTCACTTCGGTTCCCTTCGGGTCACCATCCTGCTCAGAAGCTGTGCTCTCGGGTTGATTCGTATAGTTACGCCAATGCTCTTGGAGGATTTCGTTAGGATTTAGCTGAGGTCGAGGTGCTCGAATCTACCGTGGAGAGATAGTCTTGACGTACCGATTTTCCCGGCAGAGGGAATACCCAACGGAGACGTCTCCACGGACCGGCAGAAGCCCGGGTGAGATACCGGCGCCCCGCTGGAGATGGGCAAAGGGCTGTAGAGCGGGCGGAGATAGAGTTTTGATATGATCAAGGGCAGGGAAGGAACCCCCGGACCCGAGGTAAGGAGCTGGGCATAGCTGTGGCCGCTAAGGAACGCTCTCGATCAATCGATCTAGGGGATGACTCTAGGAAATGGAAGAGTTATCGGCTATAATGATCTCGACCAATCAGAACGATTAGTTCTCGAATTTGGCTATTGTCAAAGCAGTCTGTCTCGGGGCACCGACCGGGGTGTCACGAACTGGCTCGCGCTCCCGTGATACCTGTTGATAGTTTTTCTAGCGGTGTTTCGATACGGTATAGGAAGTTCTCGCTCGTGTAGGTCTCGCGTTGCTCTCGCGATATCCAGGAAATTCAATGGATTTCCTGTGAGTGTTCCGGAAGTCCAGTGCTGTGCCCACCCGAGTGTCCTGTGGATACAGTTCTAGGCCTTCACGGATCAGCTGCACCAGCTCCGGTGAGTTCTTCCAATTTATTAATTGGTGAAGGGATTTCGATTTGATAGTTCAGATTCGTTCTGTTACATTCTCGATCCGTTGCTCTCTGTCTCTCCCACTATTTGCCTGCCTCTTACTCCGACCCTCTCTCCCTCAACCTGACAGCCTGAGCGGCCGCGCATTTCCGTAACCGTCCGCTCCCGTTCGTGCATCCAGTTGCGTATGCTGATTTTACGCGACCCCAAAAATCTACAGGATCCATTAAGTTATCATCTCTTCTGATAGATTCCATCAGAGCTCTCGTTTCAGTGGAGTTGGGCCCGTTCCAGCCCAACTCCCAGGTCATACCGGCTCGTCAGTTCCCGGTGAAAAAAAAAATCGGCTGGCGCCGGCCTGGCTTGCGGATGCACGAGCGAAAGATGGACGGCCGAAGGTAACGTAGGTTGGTTCTCGAAAATAGTTCGTTATCGGATTTTTCGCTATCTGTGTCGAGTTAAGAAAAAAATACATTATAGCGTTTATATATATATATACCCTTTGACTCGTAAGAGTCTGCGCATGCGCATTAACGTTAATTTGAATATCATTTTATCATTGCGTTATCATAGCCCCGATAGATTCCGGTATGTTTGTTTTATTTATAATACGTCACCATTACAAAATGCGTACACGAAAATCATAGTGATCGCCATTATGTGAAATGGCAAACCCGTTAACATCGTCGTCGACGTTCAATGTGCATGCGCATTGTCGTTTAAATGGATGCATCGTGGGACGATAACTGTCACGCGTAACGATATCCAATTCGATACTGATAAGCGATATCCGTAAACAATAAAAAAACGACAGTGCGAATAGATCCTTAAGGAAAAATGTGGAGTATCCATAAAAAGCATTAACGATAAGTGACAGAAAGATATTGGTGGAAAAAAAATTCAATATAAAGCCACAATATAAATTGTCGATATGAAAAGTGTCACAGATAATGCCAAGTAGTAAAATTTTTTTTTTCAATTATTTTTCAAAAATTTATCCGACTGATAAGAAAAAATTTTTTTTTCCTCATAAGTATCAAACCTTATCCATCGCTCTTTTATTACTATCAATTTACGACTAAATGCACTCTGTATCCGATAGTAATTTCTGGCCACGATCATTTTCTGTCTGCTGGCCACGTTGAAGAATTTTCATTGGAGATTCGCACGTGCACGCTGCACTCTGTGCTTGTGCAGTTTACTGTGCACTGTAGGTACATAATGTGTACATGCTTGTACATGGGATGTACTTGGGTACTGTTACTATGAATAGTACATAACAGTTAGCTATATATGCAGGTTTAAGTACATTGGTGAACTAGTACGTGTCTAGCTGCAGTAGCGGAGCGCTGGAGGAAAATTGTTGGACGCGCATTTATATCCATAGGTGAATTTGAATTTGGAGGTTGTCAATTTTTTTTTATAAAATTTTATCCGCTCACGGATGGTTAGAGGATGCGAGGGGGTGCTGGGAAAAAAAAGGTAAATTTTAATTCTCGATGAAGTTCGGCAAGCATATCATATGCTGCATATGCAAAGTGTATGGTTCTTGTGGGAACCGGAAGTGGTTAAGTGCCTCCAAGGAATTCTGGAGTAACAGGGAGAGGTCCTATCTTGACTTCCTGGAGGGTTAATAGCTACCAAAACTACCTGAACTCGTTCGAACTCACGTTAGAGAATATCCTGGCGATATCGTCCTTACGTAGGTACTCAGGTACGAGGACATTTGGCACTGCTCAGGTAACAGCGAAAAGGGAGCAAAAAGAGACTTGCGGATTCTGCGACCACGTGGGAATCGGGGATTCGAGCTTATTTTGCAAACCGATTTGGAAACCCGAGGAGTCCCGGTTACCCGATTGTGGAATCTACGTCAGCTAGGTGTACGTTGAATTTATTTCCCCGAGGACCGAATTTTCGAAAAATCTTTACCGCGTGGATACGTATCTGCCGTAACGTTCTGTTGGCAAAATTTCATCTCTTTATCTGCAAAATTTATATATTTACTTATATGCAAGATATTACTGCAATTTTGACAGCTGTCAAAGGCTGCTTGCTGCTTTTGAACCGAATGACATTATATTTCTGTGGGACGTCATATTGAAATTTTTTTTTTTCTTCACCCGAAATTTTGGCATTGTCGGGAAGTCAAGAGTGATGAAGTGAAAAAGCAATTATTTAGTTTGTCCTCGTTGATAAAATCGACGGCTTCGAGTTCGTTGGAATTTCGTGATTGAAAGTTAAAGTTTATTTCTGAAAAGACACCATGGTACTTCCGACTGCGGTAGAGAAGTAAAAATCAATTCGAAGCCACCTGCGGTGGTCGAATGGAACGAAGTAGAAAAGAAAAATTAAAGCAGTGTCCTGGCTTTTGCCAGACTATTGTCTTTCTCTTGCGAAAGTATGAGAAAAAGTGATACTTTCATTTTAATCCACTTCTATGGGAACACTGATAAAATTAATGTGAAGTAACGATACTCTCCTGTAAGATTATTGGAAGTGGTGGAGCAGTAATTGAAAAAGCTTATACCTATATAGGTACCATGTACAAGAAGCTTGATTACAGTATCGCTATTACTATATATATATATATATTGAACATTCAACTAACGTCAAAGTAACGAGTTTATCTTTTCTCACGTTATTTATCCTCTTTTAGGTTTATCTCGATATAATTATCCAAGTACCATACCCAGTGACCCTACGATTCGGTAAAAGCCTTAAGTTTATCTCAATACCCAGTGACCGATTAAAAGGACTCCCCATCCGACAGGTGTTTAATTAAAGTGAAAAAAAAGCGTTGCGTCAAGTAAGCCGTACAAAAAAAAAAAGAAATGAACCCACGTGTAAAATTCATCCTCCAAGATCCAAAGCACAAAATGGAAAAAAAAAGGTGAAAAATAAAAAATCCATAAATTTTTCAAAAACCCCCAAAAATCGTTTTTCAAAAAAAAAAAAGATCTCATTACCCAACCAGACATTCTTTCCACTGTGGTCTACGATAAGTATGCCAAAGAAAGTACGTATATGATTTCCGCCATAATATATTTCCTGAAACTTTAAAAAGCAAAACAAGAAAAGCCAAGTGCGCACGAGATGGCAAAAATTTACGGGAGCCTATCAATTCTCCGAGGGAACGTCGGTTCGTGCCGACGGGGCGCAGTCGCAAGGAATTGCACGGGAACCAAGAGTCAGGTGATTTCCGGTTTGTCAAGAAGAAAAAAACGGAAGTGAGTTGGCAGCACGAGGTACAAAAGCAAAGTCACGTCTCGCGTGCCGAAAGCTTTGACATCGTAATTCAATTACAGCCGGTACGTGCGCTCGCGAATACTTTTGACGTTCACTGTACCCCCGATGCTCTTGTAATATTCTGATGGACTCTGTAGGACTTACTCTGCTTCAGCACTGCATTGATGGTCGACATTTTTGGATCGTTGTAGACGCGGACTTCAAAGCCCAAATCAATCAGCGTCACTTCCATCTCCTTGCAGTCTTTGACTGTACCATTTCTCGTTGACATATTCGTGAAATGGATATGATTAAAGATCAACGCCACCCCACGTCTCTTGTGGTCCATTTTGTATTCTTCAGCATCCGGTAGCAATTTCAGGGAAACCGCGTTCAGTTTACTGGATACAGTGTCCACGGTAGCCCTGTGAAATACATATAGATTTGTATATAATTATATATATAGGATTTACATATATATATATATATATATATATATACAAAAAAGAGGGATGTTTATCCGAAATTGTTTAAAATAAATATCTACTCTCGTGAGATTTCAGCAGTTATGATTTCAGCACGAAACATTTACCCCTCGTATATATTTTTCTTTTTTCCCCATAAATTATGATTCTTTTCCTGTTTGTAACGAAGAAAACTTTATTCCGTTCCGCTTCATCGCTTTCAATTGAACTTCGAAAATACCTTGCTCGAGTAAATATGTTGAATATTTTTTTTTTCTTTTTCTTTTTCTTTTCATCCCTCGCGATATTATTTACTCCACTCGATGACAGTCGGGATAAAACAAGGGCCTTCTACTGTCTTCAGTTTGGCCAACCTTTGAGCCGAGGGTTGTTTTCGAGAGTTCTGAAAGGAGCCGGAGGAGAAGGTGGAGGATGGATATAGAATTGAATCCTCTCGATTTTATTGCAATACCACAGAGTATCTATACAGCATAGGAAGGGACCATCCCTGTCTAGAGTCTCTGCAAGGACTTCAGAGGAGAACGGTATACGGGTCCTGGATGGGTTAGCGGTTCGAGCCTTCACCATGGTAACCGAAAGATCCGGGTCCTGGTTCGGTATCCATATTTCTCTGCAGATCAGTACAGTGCGTAGCGGATAAAATAGAGTCCAATATCAGTAGAAAATTGTAAACAGTATCAACAGTGTTTTCTTGCCTAGAAGAAAATGAAGTACGGACCCGCGAAGGTATGCAAAAATAAATTCAATGATTTCTCTAACCCGGAATATATATGTACCGAACAAACGTGTTTAGGAAAAAAAGAAAAATTTTTTTACGAAAACTCAAAAAATTCCCAAGGGTAGATTCTATCTTCCTCGAACTTGGTGCTTTTTCATCCCCCTTTTTTCCCTCCCTTTCTTCGTCAATCCTAACCTGTCTACCCCATTGGATCTCCCTTTCCTACTTTTCCACCGAACGGGGATATATTCCGTCTCTCGAAGCTTCGTGCCGTCGGGAACCGCGTGGTAGGAAAAACGCTCTTAAGCGTTTTGCCTCTTTAGAGCGACTCCGCTCGATCTTCCGCCTCTTTTCATTGGCAGTAGGCAGAAACCTTTGGAGCCCTTTCGATTTGCTCCGGCAAGTGGCCCCCCGCTGCATTGGGAATGGTACCCGATGAAAGAGCCAGCCCTGCCGGGGCCTTTCGATTGCCGCGCACGTAACTTCCGGAGAGCTTCTCGTTGCGGTTGAAATACAATAATGGCTGGGTACAATGGACAGAAGCAAATGGTTCGCGAGTGGTTCTAATTGAACTTTTGTACCCGAATGAAAAGCCAAGCGTTTCCTATTATATGTATATTTTCGTAATACACTTTTCCTAACCTCTCGCGAACCTCCAAAGAGATTTCGTATGTTATCCCGCGGAGAAGATTGTGCTTTTGATTATGCCCAGGGTACGGATACGCCTTTTTCTACGTTAACCGTATTATCGGAGTCTGCGATCTCGTACGTTCTAATATTCCCTTTGAGGCCCTTAAACTGCTGCTGTTACTGACTCACCTTTTACGCAATGCCTAGAGCCCTAAGTGTTTACGTGAGTCGCATTGCTGACTTGTATAACGTTCCCATGCGGCGATGTTACACAGTTTATGGTATTTATGCCATCTTGATAATTTCAACGAGTTACGCCGCACTGGTTATGTTACACGTTCCTAGTAATACCGACCTTACGTCACTTTACGTCTCGTAACCTATAAATTCTATGTCTCGCAGTCTTACTGTGTATCCTTTCGTTTAAATAAATCTTGAAGCCGTGAAATATTAACACTCAATTTTCCACGTGAATTCAACGACGAAACGTAACGGTAGTGCTTCTGATACGTCGATACGTAAATAGACGGACGGACTGTCAGGTTATGTTCGAAAGGTTATACCGTGAAACGTTGAATTGTGTTTTTCATGCCAACCGAAACGTCGGTTCTTTCATCCCGTCGAAGCTGCCGTTGTAAATTAATTTACGGGTTGTGGCGCATTGTCGCCCGGCGACAATATTTCCCGGTGCCCGATTAACGTTGGCAACGTACGCGAGAACTTTTCACGATAGCTTCTCGTACCGAGCACATTTTTCATCATGATGAACCTTTCTACGAGGACTGTACGATTTTTCATCAGGATGAACCTTTCTACGAGGACTGTATGATTTTATAATTAATATTTATCAGTCTTAGCCCTTGGGCAATCTCCTGTGTCTTATTCGTTCAGCGTTCCCTGTATTATTTGCTCACGTGTAATATATAGGTGTATATTATGTAATACGATAGTGGTAAATTTATTCGAAGGCCACCTTACCAGCCATAAGATGTTTATAAGCGACCGTTAAACGCGAAATGAGGGTCGTTGTAATAACTTCGTAATTTATCAGGCTATCAAGAGATCGTTTCGAATTACCCAGTGCGCCTTACAACGGACTCGCTCGAGTAACCTGTTGTCCGCGTTACAAAAATCAGGTTCCACGATTCGCGCTTGATAAATAAATATCAAAAGGCCAATCGGTGGGATTTTACTTTTGTTATATTGGCAGCCCTTGGAAAAGTGGCTGTCTCGCATATGGATTTAGGGAAAAGCAGATGATCCTTTCCAGGATGTACGTGCATACAAAATTGTACTTAGGCAATGGCCCTGACCCGTTGGCGTTTTCACTAAAGTGCACGTGTCCGCCCATAGTGGACACTAGTGATTTAAGGACTTTTCCTCGAAAATCCCACTAAGCTCCTTACTTCTTTCCGAAGATTTCTGACCCAGTAAATCCTTCATCCCCATGCAAAGTGTCTTGCCGAAATTTTCAGCAGCAATTACTTAACTTCCTTAACCATCGCGTATGCTTTTTCAAAAAATTCCCTCGGATCGGTAGGGACAATCCTACCCCAAAAATCCATCCCCGCTAAAGTTCGAAAAATTCGCCGGAAGTCAGTTTCATTCTTCGCCAACCGAATTAGTTGTCCAGTTTTTGTTTTGCTCTGGTTACTTAGCTTTATAATAAATTTTGTTTGTTTTTTTTTATACAATTTTTTTTTTTTCGTATTTTTTCTATTTTAATTGCAATTTTTCGTTATTTTCATCACCGTGCATCTATCTTTGACGGCTGATAATAATCGAGATCGAGGTAAACAATTTTTTTAAGGAATTCCTTGATTTCGTTGTATACAGGTAGATGCCTAGGATCTCATAAGTTTTCAGTTATTTATTTTATGACGGTATTCATTCGTTTTAGTATATTTAGAGTCAATTTCGTTTCATCTCCAACCTTATTCATTCTTCCCACGGTAATTAGAGGCACAGCCCGATCCCGAGTAAAGTGCGCGGGCGTTTACTCAAAACAGAGCAACTTAATATTTTATTACGGTTCGATAAAGGCGCCGGACTAGGTATAAATTGGCCTTCGTTCTGGTCCGGTCGTAACGCTGTGTTTAGTGTATTACTCAAAGGCGGGAAATTCAAAAATCCCAAGATACAAATAAATACCTATCAAACGAATTACGCGATTGATTCGATATTGAAGAAGACTTTTTTTTAAAAAAATGAAAATCAAAAATCAAATATTCACAAAATTCCAAAAATCCGTCACGAGAGTGGACAATATTTATAACCTACAAGGCGATTCAAAAGCATTGACGCAACGCTTATGAAACTATCCATAAACATACGTAATACGTACAGGCTATACGTCAGACAAACGTTTCCCGCGGGAGGAGTTGAGTTACCCTGAAATGGCATTATGCAACCACGAGCGAGGCTTTCTTTGAGCTTTAAAACATTTCGAGCTTAATGCTTTCCGTCTACCCCTATTATGAGAACGAATTTCGACGGCTTTAGATTTCGCGCAAGGGTAGTAACTCGCAGTACCAGCCTCTCTATTTCACGAGGGAGAATCTTTTTTTTTTTACCCTCGGAATTCACTATTGCTCCAGTAAACAATAAAAGCTCACGGAAAGCTTCCCTCTATAACTCTCGCACTGATGTAGCACATTAAACTATGATATCAGTACAAGTTACGTGAAAGCTCTGCAAGACTTTTATTCCCAAGTATACAAGCTTGTTATTTGTTGGACTAAAGGAAAAAAAAAAAAAAAAAAAAAAGAATGACTTAATAACCTAGTTCGTGAAAGATGCTCGTTAAGATATTGAAATTTAATGATTTTTACAAAATTAATGTCTTTTGTGTACACTGCCTTTTTCAATCTTTTTTTTCTTTCTTTCCTTTAACATACGTCTTATCGCGACCAAAACTATTATGACGGGTCGCGTGCTTATCACTCCCTCTTGCTCGTGACCGACTTGGAAACTTCATGCCTTCCCGTTAACCGTCAAGTTATTCGCCGCCAGCACTTCGGCATAGGAATTTTGATGAGGGTACGGAATCTTGGCATGACTTTGTTACGTATCTACATGATTCTATGCCGTGAACATCAATGAATGGCACGCTAATGTTTTCGACAGTTGGTATAAACGTCAAGTTATCAGAGTCTGGTTCGTCTCGGTTGAATTACGTAATCCTTGCCACGTGGCATTTGTTGTCAGTGAAATGATTCAATCCAAGGTGAATTATATTTTTTATAGTATCTTTTTATTGTTGCATTAAAAATCATCACGTTAACGTATTGAAGGTAAATGATAAGGTGAGCATAGAATAAGCATGTGCCTAGAACTATTTAGTGATTAGAATATCGTGATTTTTTTTTTGTTGAGTGGGGATTTTGGTTTTTTTTTTTTAATATTAATAATCAAAAATTTTTTACTACTTTTTTTGGATTTTAATATTTTTACTTACTTTGATTTTCTAAATGGCCAACTGTCCGTTGTTGATTCCTCGATGTCTTTTGTACTTGACACTTCACTGGGACCTTTGCTCTTTTCTTCAATTCCTTTATCAACCTTACGCATTGCCGAAGCCATTGTTTGGTATTGTTGAGAAAGAAACACAAGTCTGCACAGACGAAACGCGTAGGACTTACTAAACGATAGAGATAGGTACGCGTCATTGTTTGATAGAATATTATCTTATCAGTCTTTACGGATATAAGATAATCGTTAGGTCGATAAAACGTATGAAGGATAGCCGATAGATGAAAACAGTCGATAAAAAATTAAAATAAAAAAAAAAGTCAAGAGATAATTCGTTCTCGAAAAATTAAGTTTCAGATACATAAAGTCGACAGTTCTTTCCGAGATTGCTGGAAATTTCGATTTTCAGGAAAAAAAATTTTTTTTTTATTTTTTTGGAATGATAAATACTTCGACATTCAATTAGTACGAAATTCACCTTAGAAATGTATTATTTTTCGATGCAACATTTTTTTAATGTACGAGCTACACGAGAAACAAGAATTTATGTAAATTTTAATGAAGTCACGAAACTTTAAGAAAATTTTACCTCACCGCGTCAGGTTCTCACGAATTCTCCTACCGGTTGTTGATTTTGTAGGTTAAAATTGAGTTTCGAAGGAACACAGAAAATAAAGTCGAATGCATTGAAAAAAAAAATAAAAAATAGGCAACAAGAACAACAAAGTACAAACGACGAAGATTGAATCGGCATCTCCAATATACCGAGACAAATAACTCAGGCTTCTCGTGCACAAAGGGGTTCTGGCATCGACTCAATCGGATGAATAGGACCAACTTTAATCTGGATACTTTACCAGCTGCTGGAGACTTTACCGCACCCTGGCGAATACATGGAATTCATCCAGACAATTGAAGATATTTTATTCACACCCTATATACAGTATACATATATGGTATACATAGAGCTCCATTCTAGTTCCCTTGGCGCTCTTGCACTGTATATACATATTCACATATTTTACCTTGATATACCAAAAAAAAAAAAAATCGATTTCCCGATAACAGTCAAAGGGGTAGCAGGGTTGGGATGGAAAGTATGAAATAAATTTGCGAAACCTTAAGAATTACTTTAAAATTTATGGCATCGGCGTACGGGTATATTTAATGCCACAGAGTAAAATTGCACGTAGAAAATAATAAGTAAAAATATCTTTTTTTTTTGTTATTTTGAAAAATTTTTATTTCAGTCATAAACTAAATTTTAATATTCTAATTTCCTATTAAATGACAATACCGTCGTAATACGCCGTAAATTTGGAAATGAACCATTACGTCCTTAAAGCAGGGATGTAAAATGATCGTAAACTCGAAAATCTGCCGGTAAAGATAAGAAATCGCGGAAGTGGCCAAGAACAGTTTGTATGATAACGACGACTGTGCTTTATGGTTTTCTTACACGTGGCGAGCGATTCCATTGGTTTTCTAGGGGTATTTGACAGTAAACGGGCGGACCATATGCCACCATTTCCACTTACTCATATACGTACGTAGAGACGGGCAACGAACCAGTCCTGCCAACTACTGGTCGGAATAATTTGAAATCTCTCGGACTTTGAATGATAAGAAAGGGACGCTTAGTCAGCGTTATTCTTGAATTCCAAGGAAATTCGGCGGGTATATATGGCTATCGTTAATGTCTGAGGAGGATTTATGCATTTCGAGCTTCTGCTTTTCTTCTTGTAGGACTCAAAAGGAAATCATTATTATCATAATACTTGTAACACTAATATATATATATAACATCTGAATATAATTGTACCATAGGAATTAATAAAAGTCAAATGAATAGAAGCATCTTCAGATGATTCGATAATCTTTTAATTTATCTTGTATACGTTGTATTATAATATACAATTTTTTTTCCTTCATCTTTCAGACTTACAACATGGATGCACAAGTCGGCGAATCTTCAGCATGCGCGACAGCCTTAATGTGTGGCGTTAAGGCGAACTACGAGACCGTCGGATTAGATTCGTCGGCGCGCTTTGAAAACTGTTTATCCAGCTTGAATGCGCACGTGCCGTCTTTAATTAGCTGGGCGCAGGAACGAGGTACGTGTAATGGACAATATATTTATATTAAATGCATAATCGCGTAACGATTACCCATACGTACTATATCGATAATAATTAAATATTTTAGACTATTTACGTAATCAATAAAAAAAAGTATTTAAAAATTTGGGTTTTGCTGGAAAAAATTTTTTTTTACTTATTTTATCATTTTTCGTTTTATGGATTCCCGTCATTTAGAACTGCAGGGTGATTACGAGTTCTTTGTTTTTCTTTCGATATTCACGTTTTATCAAACACGAGCGAGTGGATCAAATCAGTAGCTGCTGATACTGGTAGCATGTTAGGAATCGAATTTTACGCTGCTGCTTCGTGCCGGATCGAAGTCTTAGGATATTGCAGCGCCAAGTGGTAAACTTACCAAAGTCTAAGAGAGACTATATATATGGATAATAAACCGGATATTGGTATCGCTATGAAGTAAGTCGATGAAATTATTAAATACTTATTCGATAGACTGTCATTTTTTTTTCTTTGTATAATCGAGCGATTTTTATTGTAGCTTCTTTAATTTTCTTTTTTATTTAACTTTTCAAATGATATCTAAGTTTTTTTTTATGACCAGTACTTATTAAGTTTTGTATAATACATGTATATATATTTAAGCTTGAAGCTCGTATTACTTGGTTTGGCTTCGTAAGTCAAGCAATCAGCAGGTAGATATTACGTATAATCTATTTGCGTAACTTGTAAGAACTTCTTTGAGAGCATGATCTACCGGGGATCAAATAAGTTTTAATGCGACTAAAAAAAAGTCTTTGAAATTTGTAAGAGGTACAGATTTACCAAGAATCGTCATTACTGCGAAATTGGTGTTTTAACGTGAAACAGGTAAACAGAGGATATCGATGGGATTAATGGTTGTACGGTATAGAGGTTAGACCAGTGCATTAAGTTGTCTGGAATATGATAGATAGGGTATTAAACGTGCTTACATAAGGGATCGAGAAAGTTACCCTTGCGTTTTCTTGAATTTGAGTAAAATTGAAAAATCTCAATTTTGATCTTTAAAATATTTATAGATTTCAAAATTTTCATTTTTTTTTCACTTATTTTCAGTAAAAACAAAAGATATACGAATAAATTGTTATTCGCCGTTCAATCGCGCGAATATTCGAATACATGAATTTCGCACTAATTACGAAATTGCTAACTAGTATGACTCGATACGCGAAAAAAAAATGACCTCCTCCTATAATTAACATCAGCAGTACGTTAAATAGGTGCGATTTAGCGTTACCGTACTTACCCAATTAACGAGAAAGTCCAGCAGTCGGTACACGTGCGCGGTTGGGACTCTTTTGAAATAAATTCAATTGGCTTCGTTAATTAAAACGTACAAATATTGATGTCGCGGGAGTAAAATTCGCGGTGTCCAATCATCATTAAATATAACGCCCTTCCAAAAATTTGCCAGGAAAATGAAAATTTCGTGTAATACCGTACGCCCGAAAATACACCATGTTTTCGGAAACACCCTGTGTTACCCGAAGAGATAAAAAAAATAGGATACACCGAGCCGTCCCTAACTATTACGTAATAATATATGGATATTAGCCTAAATTACTTATTTTTTTTACCCATCGCTACTGGCAGTGACCTTCGACCTTTCCCCAATTACCGAATTTCGGCCCCTGCAAGACGCCCCTCAGGCTAAACGACACTTTCCGGCTAGAAACTAGGTAACCCGACTTCGTCACTATTTTACGTTCGATTATCATTCACCAAATGATATCAAAGTCCGTGGACGGTCTTATCAGTTCATCAATTACGATTGTGACGTCATCGGTGCATAAGTGTTATTCGCTGCTAAATTTAATTTCAAAATTTCGAATATACCAATGTAAGTGCAATGGTTTAAAAATTAAAAAAAAAACAATATTTTTTTTTCACTCAATTACCTAATTTCGATCGGTATCAATGCTCTTCTTTTTTTCTCCTTATCAAAATACTCCGTTCGTACTGTATGATACGGAATCTCTGGCAGGAAGTCTATGGCCCGTTACATTTTGTTTCGAGGGCAACATGTTTTTGCGGCATGTGGCCACGTGCTAATGTATACACAGAGAATACATAGGGTTAGCACGAATTGCCTCAGCTCGGTCATTAAGATTGATTACCTGCTTGATTAATCGCTGCCCGTCTGCTAGTGACGTATTCTAGGTAACAGGACCAAATATCAGGGACTCTTGGACCCTTTGTCACAATATTAAATTCTATAGGATTGAATACGTTATAAACATTAGAAGTTAACACGCATAGGGTATATATGCGTTATACGTACAATCATTTGAATCGATTATCGCACACGTGTCTATGAATTTTATAATCGACGATTGATACGCTGATAATAATTAATTATATAAATTTTCTTAATTTGAATTATGGATAAAATGTATTTTTTTTTCAATATTTTGTTTTTACGTCTATTGACAGATCGAATTGTTACGTAACAAGGTCCTTTGAATTTTGGATTACTCTTTTGAAACTCCCATAAGTCACTGACAACTTAAACGTTTTGTAACCGCACAGCTGATTGCGCAATGTAAATTAGCTTGGACAGATTCTACCGGCAATTTAAAGTAATTTCATTGGTATTGCATATTTAAGGGATTTTTGATTCACTGAAATATTAACCGGATTACGTAACGGTCGTATATACCATTTCGCGAAATGGTTTCTTCGAAAGTTCAGAGGGTAACAAATATTCGTTATTAATAACCTCCGGTGCCGCTAAAATACTTTGGTTCGGATTTTCGACGTTAATTCGCGTAAAAGTGAAGGCTGAGTTTTGAGGTGAAACGGGGCTAATTATATTAGAAGTGACCGAAGTCGTTGAGAAACATGAAAAGGCTCAGGCACATTTTTTTAAATTGCATTTTTTTAGCTGGTTATTTTTTGCCTGCAATTTACATATTTTTGTAACTTTTTTTTTGTATTTTATAGGAAAATCTACAGGCCTCGTTACCACCACCAGAGTGACACATGCTACCCCAGCTGCACTTTACGCACATGCTTCTAGTCGCTACTGGGAAGATGATGGCAAAGTACCACCTACTGCACGAACCTCCTGCAAGGATATAGCGAGACAATTATTGGAGGACGAGCCAGGACGTGACATTAATGTAATAAAAAAAAAAAAATTTGAATCTGATTTTGAAAAAAATTTGAGTCGTTCCGTCATTATACACATATTCACATACCACGAAGGAAGGATGACGTAAAATATTAAAAAATAATTTGTAATACCGCCCAAAAATTATTTATCTATAATAGTCTTTTTAAAAAAAAAAATTTAATTCCAGGTTATACTCGGTGGTGGTAGACGT
Source organism: Cephus rjabovi (assembly GCA_030264185.1). Lineage (NCBI taxonomy): Eukaryota > Metazoa > Arthropoda > Insecta > Hymenoptera > Cephidae > Cephus > Cephus rjabovi. Next base: position 15,640 of record JASCRG010000026.1, on the reverse strand, counting down.
CACTTCGTACCTAAAGTCACACTGGATCCCGAAGAGCCAGATAAGGAAGGACGCCGATTGGATGGTAGAAACTTAATAGAAGAATGGTCACGTAATCATCGTTTGCGAAATCTGGCAGCCGAATACGTATCCAACAAGGAAGAGTTTGACAATGTGGATCCACGAAAAGTCGATCATTTATTAGGTACATCTTTATAGGTAGTCAATGAAAAAGCCCAGTCGTCCAATATCTAACCTAAAAATGTACATATACGGAATATAATGCATACTCAAATTCGCGATCAATAGTAGTATTACCGTATGTTGCTTTTAACCTGATTTACTTTTTTAATTCTCTCTTTTTTTACTCTAACGTGTACTTTTTCCACTCAAAGCACTTGCCAGATTTTAATTAGCCGCGGCACACGTAACACGTTGCACGTATACGGTATACATGGAGGCACAGCGCTGACATGCTAATTGCAATAATACCACTTGGTCCTTTCATTAGCTTGTTAATTATTAAGGACTGTACGATTTTTTAAATTTTTACTACATTTTCTCAGATATTCCTACATGAAAATTCTTCGTTTCGTTTGGACGACTCGATAAGTCTTATTTTACGAAAAAGTCGCAATGCTCTTATCGCTAAGCCCTAAGTTAGCTTTTAATATTGAAGGTATATGGATTTAGTCTTATATTATTGCCAATTATTTTGGAAAAGCCTCATGAATTATCAATGAAAAAAAGGTAACCAATGGATTCACGTGCTCAGTGAATGGGACCTTTTGATTGGTCTAGAGCGAAAGTGGATTTCTTTTCTTTGGAGTTGGGTCTATAAGGAAAAAAAAGAATTTAGGTTACGCCATGTGTCAAATTTGATTATACATACTTAGCGGTAAACTGATAAGATTTTTAATTTATTCACGTAGCTATGGGCATATTCGCTCTAGATGCACAGATTAGATTTGGCACGGCATGTAATCTGTGATTAGGGATTCATTTTTTTTTTTTTTTTAATACTGATTCAAGTATTACCTTTGATATTCACGCACTGAATATATTTAACGTTGCGTGAGAAAGGCAGAAGAAAAGAGTCACGAAATCTTTTGGACTTTCTTGAAATGTATTGTTTCGAAATTACTACCTTTCCCACCATTTTATTCGCGATAAAACATCACACCGGGTCGTGCCTCTATGATCGTATGAATACTTGCATGAATTTCTAGTGGATAATTCGATCAATATTCATAGGGGTAGAGTAGGGAGGATTTTAATATTCATCCGACCTTCTCAGCTGATTGAGTCGTTGGCCTGGAAGAGTGACATCTTTGCCATTTTTCAATGGGGTCGTGGTTTATGGGCTATGCGGGTGAATTGAAAAGTCTAGATTTTTTTCGAAAAGAACTTGTATATTCGAAATTGTGAAAAAAAGCATTTTTAAAAAATTTTTTTCTTTTCAGGTCTTTTTTCATATTCTCATATGGATTTCGACGTGGATCGCAACACGAACGACACCGGCGATCCTTCTTTGACGGAAATGACGATCAAGGCTCTCCGAATACTTATGAAAAATCCCGAAGGATTTTTTTTATTCGTGGAAGGTAAGCCGCCAAGAGGAATCCCTTATCCCGGATGATGGAAAATCGTATCGACAATTTTTTGATAACCGATATATTTATCATTTCAAATTCGAGTGTGCAGCCAAGTGCGTTAGTTCCTATCCCCCTTTTTTTAATACTAGTTACTTTTTGCAAATGTGTTGTTGTCACGTTAGAATATGTGGGAATAGGTAAAAACGTACTCGTAAATGTAAAAAAAAAGTGACAACCATAAATAGAATGGGTAGTGAAACACTTTGCCACACACTTGGATTTCCAGTGATGCTGGATGAAGCTGTCAAATCTTTATCAGGGCATAAGAAACATATCAGATTAAAATTTTGACAAGGGCTTACTTATGGCACTACAAAAGGTACGCTGTACAGTCCATAAATTGACATATTAAGATACGTTCTGATGTGGTAAAGGTATTTATTTTTGGAGAAAATTTTATTTCACTAATCAAACTTCAGGTGTTATCACAAATTCACTTTCAGCTGATTGAACGTACACTGAACTTCTTGTTTCTATTATGTTCGAGTCTTTACTAAATTTGTGTCAGTATACCGTTTCCTATTGTTTACAAAAAAAAATATCATTATCTGTGGTACGCCGTCACTTCCGCTTCAGATCCTGTCAGTGCTATCAACACTGACAGATAAGCTATTACTATGTTGAAACATTGAATTGAATAATCTTACGTGGAATGTTTATTCAAGAAAAAAAAATAGTGTAAAGTGTAACGGAAAAATTGGATGAAAGAAAAGAAGGACCATTTTCATTTACAAAGACAAATTGTAAAACGACTGGAAACGTTCGTTTGTTAGTTAGTCGTCGTATAGGTTAAATAAAAAAAGTAGTCTCCTGTCGAGCATCCAGGATGATTAATAAGAAAAACAAGCTTTGAATTAACTTTTACGTAGTAGTATTTCCGAGGATGCTTCCTAGTCAATTAAAACTTCGAGTCGGATTGTTCGCCGGGTTCCGTTCTCGAATATCCGGAAATGGATCTCAGTCCTAGAACATCTGCCGGAAGTACCCGAAAGTGTGCTTGAATACTCGGCCAGATTTCTGTATTTTTTTTTTTCTTAACTTTGTAAGCGATTCCAAAAATTGTGTAAAAAGTAGATGAACCCTGGATCCATTTCCAGCCGAGGTAAGGTAGAGGTTTATGGTTTTACCTGATTAAAAAAAAAATTACATAAATACCATACGTGATGGATTTTTATCGTACCCCATAACCAACGACATTATATAGTCGGGAGTATGTTTTTTCTCATATATATTCCAGTCACGTACTGTCCGTTCCATAAATGCGTTATTAAACGTAACTTTTTATATATTTTTTTTTCTTAAAGGTGGCAGAATCGATCACGCTCATCACTACAATAACGCCTACAGGGCGCTCGACGAGACTCTGGCACTGGAGGAAGCCGTCAAGGCCGTCATGGACGAAGTTGACCTGACGGAAACTCTGCTGGTCGTTACGGCAGATCATTCGCACGTGTTAACCTTAGGCGGATTGGCGACTCATCGCGGAAATCCAATTCTCGGTAAGCGTAGCTGCCATATTTTTTTTCTGTTTAACAATAAGTATCGATTTATCGAAAAATCGTACCAATGCATTACGCAAGATCGATAATCGAAAATTTTAATCCGTTCACTCGTGCCTGTCACGCGGTTACAAATTACGGCGAGATAGGACGTCATTTACGAAGTTGAAATTTTCGTCATGGGGGAGGAACGAGGGTTCGGTCGTATTTGGCTAATCGGTTTCACTGACGGGGAAATAGGGATCGTGAGAAAGTTTCCAAACGATCGTCGGCCATTAGAGAAATCGATTTCATGAAAAGTATCTCGACCAGCCATCATAGTAAATCGGATTGTAAATCGAGCGTTCCATCTGCGAAAGGGATTTCATGCGTTTATTAGATTTTCCAGATATGGGGTGGATATCTCCAAGTAACCTTGGGAATTCCTGATAACGGGACTTTGGTGAGGGTTGTAGGATCTCCTACCTATATATACAAAAAACTTATCTGTATAATTAAACCACCACCAAGCCCTAAATTTGAAATTTTATCAGTTTGAATTTCAAACCTTGATACATTGACGTGTCGAATTCAAATCAAATTTTCCCGCCATAATATCTCAAAATAATATGCATCCGCCGTTACGATAAATACGAACGACAAATTATTCTCAAGAATGAACTTTGAATTCTGAAAGAAATCGACTTTAGCTCGCGACGTTAAATTTAACATTCTTCGCTACCGTCGAAGCTGAAAGCGTCGACGTAGAGAAAACCGAAGTGTCTTTACGTTTTGTTTTATCGTTTATTTTACGAGTGGAGTCAAAAAAATGTGAATTCGAAAATTGATCGAGCGACACGCTCGCTACCACGTGTTGTCGGTAACTCTGTAAATTTAGTATTTTTATTCTCACAAGAAGCACTCGCGCTTACCTGTCGTCTGCTTCTTTATAGAGAAAAATATAATTAACTCGTGAGGGGTTGGGTGGAAACGAATCAATTTTTACGCGTTAACGGGACGACGTTGAAATTCAGGAATTTTTCTCAAAGACAACGACGAAAGTCCGCCTGACGTGAAGGCAATTGAAAATCTCGTAAATTTTCAATTAAATTTTGAAATTTCAACGCGTGAACGATTCGCGTTAGAGGGGATGACAAAACGTCGAGAGCATTTTTTTTTTTTTTTATTACTTCGACAAACAAAATTTCACAAAGTTTTAATAAAGAGAAAGTCGCCCCTTATAGGGGCTGATTATAGCGTCGGCGTATCAGTGAACTAACAAATTGAATCCAGCGATGAATAATTCCTGCTTATGAGAATCGCTCGAGACTCGCGGGAATTGAGCTTCTTCTTTGAATTTATTTTTGCCTGGTTACGCAATAGAAATAATTAAAATGAAGTCGTAGAATTAGATTTACGACGGAAGTAGTCGAATTAGACATTTATCAGTCTCGTTCGATGCGACTAAAAAATCTGAATAATTGATTACGGTCTTACGTGATTTTACGATAATTATTTATTTTACGTCAAATTACACAAATAATATGAATTATATCGAAACCATACGAGAAATCACGGAAACTCGTGGGGATGGTATGTCGTGAATTGAAAATTAAAAAAAAAAAAAATTCTACCGCGAGTTTCGTGAATTCCAGAAACTGGAGTTCCTGTTCAATTCACTCGTGCTACTTGTTCGAGTTTCTTGGAGCATTGCGGTTACTAGTACTATTAGTAGTAGCTATAGCTGTAGCACATAGCGCCACCAGTAGCTAGCTGGTATTAGAGTAACCCAATAGTCCGGTAGGTAAGGTACACACCGCCAGAGAAATAGGAAATTCTCGAGATTGAGCAAAACGAGGATGTCGAATTTCGTATGTTGAGGTAAAAGCAAAACGAGTTGGGCCAAAATTTAAGGAAGTTCAGGTCGACCTGAAGTCTGAAGTGTAATTGACGAGTTTCGAATTTCGAGAAAGTAAGCTGCCGTGTAAATGCAAAAAGTATATACGTATATGGCAAATTTTTAAGAAAAATTATTATTTTATAAATCTCCCTGGATAAAATCCACCCTTATGAGCTTTAATACCATAAGGGTAGTGTTATAGCTGTTCCATTTCTTGGCATCCTAACCTAACCTGACCTTGTGTCAGGAAAACATTTTTCAAATCACATCCTACCCACCCACCACCCATCAACCAACCCCCCACTCATTTCCTACCCCCTTAACTAGCCCTTGTACGTATACTCGAGAGGGTTCAGAATCAACCCTCTTCGGGTCCAGCAACGTGACGCGAAATATTTCCTAGTGAGTCTGCTTTGTATTTATCGCCATGGGGATGAATCTCACGGGATGTGAAATTTATTATTAAAAAAAGAAAAGAAAAAAAAAGGGAAAATCACTGTAAAATCAAGAGTGTACATTTGTATACGTCTTGGAACATGTGAAAATCCTGTTTCTGAATTTTTATTAATTTCACGAAAAAAAAAACCTTAAAGCGAATTTGATCGATCGAATTGATTTTCAAAAAATTTTTTTGCTTTTTACAAATTTTCTCTCTCTCTCTCTCTCTCTCTCTCTCTCTCTCTCTCGTCTTGGTTGTAGTTTTATTTTCCTCTTTCTTCGCGATACGTCAAATCATTTCGTGACGAAGAATATGAGTCCAGTTGGAAATCTGCTGGGACTCTTGGAATGTGGGTCAAGTAAATGTCCCGACCGCGATATCTCCTATCTCGTTAAACGTCGAAATTAATTGACACCGGTAAGGACGACACATCCTGTAAATAGGTCTTGTCCTCGAGGACGAATTCAATTCCATGCACGGTGCTATAGGAACCTTCTGTATCCTCGCGGATGAAATCTCAACACGAGCAGAAATTTCAGGACGACTGACGTTATTGTGAAATATAAAATTTGAGGATAATCAAGGTATTATTTTTTGTGCAATATTTTTTAAATACAGATAAAAGATGTTACTTGAAATTTGGAAAAAAAAATTGGATTTTTTGAATAAAAATTTATCGCCAGGAACACGTGTTTCGTAGCGAAAAGACGTTTTCCCCGTGTCAGGATAAAGAAGCTTTTGGAGCTTTTCGAGAAAAGCTTGCGGCAAAGTCAAATCGTTGTTTCCGTAGGAAATTGACAAGAAACGTCAAAATTTTTCTCGAAGGAAACGCCTGCCGTATTCTTCGAAATCATGAAAATCCAGCAAATTTTCTCCTACGAAAGTTTAGATACTCGAGAAAAATTGTTATTCGTGACTTTCGTTCCTCTTGAATTTTATCAAAAATCCATATTTTCCTTCTACCTCTGCAAGCTGAGATTACGTGACGTATTTTGAAAAGGTCACCGAGTCACCAGTCGGTACTAGGACTAGGGGAAATAATAGAACGTAAGTGAAAAATCTTAAAAGACTTTTCGTATCTGCGAATCAAAGCTAATCCAATACATTAGTGGTAAAAAAAAAGTCTTAGAAAAAGAAAAAAAAATATATCACGTTTTCGACGGTTGAAAAAAACCGGAAATAAAATCCTCCATTCTTTTTCATCAAGAAACGTCAGTACGTGAAAGTCCTTTGTTATCCGAATCAGGGTTCGATTTAGTTATAAAGAATATTGTTTTTATCCAAAGTCCTTATCGACGTTTAATACGTTTCTCAAGAGTGTCTTATCTCCACCCAGCCAATCTCTTCCTCGACATTCCAAACTCCTCAAATCACCCTCTCTCGCTTTCGGTCCAGAACATTTACCAGGACGAGTCAGATAGGATAAACATTTTTGTGACAGGCAAATCATTCATCATTTTTTTTCTTTTTCATTTTATTCTTCAGGATCCGACAGTAAAGTATCTGACGTGGATGGAAAGCCGTATACTACCTTGCTGTATAGTAATGGACCAGGACACACGGAGCCAAGATCAGTCCTGAGGGAAGCTGGAAAGGACTCGATACAGGTAAAAAAAAATGTTATTCTTAGATCTATATAGAAATTTTTGAATTTTCTTTTTGTTTTGTTTCCTTACTTCCGTTTCCTGTTTCAGTGCCCTTACGTTTCCTCTTAGGTGATACTTGCTGGTTTGGTACTTGATTTGCTGACCCAATCTTTTTTATTCACCCTTCCTATTACGTATGTGCGATGATCGATCACTGCTATTGATCGTGAAGATTTTTGAAATTGTCAAATGATACGGAACGGCGAACCAAGGGTTATGGACCTTGAAATTTTATACAAGAATGGCTTTGTAAGTGAGGGGGGGGGGGGATCAATCAAGTTATCTTGACGCTGTAAGAATAGTCCTTGCAAAGAGAAGTCATCGATCTCGGTCATTCTTTTTCAATCCTTTAATTATTTTTTCCACGAGGAATTCCCAGCACGTCTTTCCAGATAATGTAATCGAGCGAACGGGGAATGGTAGGGTGGGTTTGGAATTTAAAAAAAATTTTAATTTTTCACGAACGCGTTTGGACTGCTTGATTTTTAAATTTTGTAAATGTCAATATTTCTTCTTCTTTGCCCGAAGTCAAAGCTGAGAGGCAGGATTGGCGAGAGCGGCTGATGTCAATGTTCTGGAAGAAAGGACCCCGAGGGTCGTTTACACAGGTTGAGAAAAGGGTGTCAAGTAGTCCCGGGGAGAAAGTGCCGAGAAAAACGAGCCGGAATGAATGCACGGAAATGTACGCGTCGCTTCACTCGATTCAGCCGCGCTGGAAAAATATGGTCGATTGTCAAAGTTGCGAAATAGGATGTTCGGTTTAATTAACTCATAAATTCGCCTTCTCTCTCTCTTTTTTTTCTCCCTGTACGTATTCCCTCGTGAAAAGTAAACCGTGACGTGGTTTTATCGGATAACGAATAAATGACGTATGAATTATTGAATGACTGAAGGTTTATGGGTAATTTGATGTAAATTCGAAAATTCAATTTTCTTCGACTTTTATCCACGTAGTTACCCAAGCACCCAACAGTACGAAGAATATAGATAGGACGTTTAATTATAATTGTGACAATTTTCAAAAATCACAAAAAACTTGACTCAAGTATTCCAGAAAAAAGCAAGTTCAATTTTCAGCCATACTGCACAGACAATACCTGCCCGAGCATCGAGAAGTCAAGAGGACAAGATAAAAAAAGGAAATGCAGACGCGTGGAAACGAAAGAAAAAAATCACAGCCCCTAATACGAAAGTCGAAGAGACCCTTGTCGCCAAACGAAATTCACCCTCGTCTTATAGAAGGAAAAAGAAAACTTTCCCCAAAAGAATTTCGATAGATTAAGTCCAAAAGGAAAATAACCGTATCCCCCCCAGTAATCCTAAGAATTCGTCCTATCGAATCCCACCTTTCCTCCCGTTGTCCTGATAATTTGTGAGTTTGATCAAAAATCGAAGTTTCGCCAAAAAAAAAAAACAGGAATAAAAAAAATTCTTCCCTCCACGTCCTTTTCCAAGAACCCATTACTTTCGCACGTGTCTCTCCTGCTCGTTCCTAAACCCTGAAATTCACCATGGTGAATTCATCCCCACGTGCTCTGGCACTTGTCGCACCATGCGAACCATAAGAATTATTATCACTCCTAATTTCTTACAGACTGCGGGGGTTCCCCGTGCATGGGCGACACACGGTGGTGAAGATGTACCCGTTTTTGCGATTGGACCTCTGGCGATGACCCTGTTCTCCGGAAGTGTCGATCAGAGCTACATACCCCACGCCATATCCTACGTGGCCTGTTTGGCGCATCATGCCAGTCGCTGCTCAAGGGAATCCGCAATGAACGACACGATCACTCCCATAAGCTGCCCTTCGGCTGAACCGAACAGCGCAGCCATATCCAGTGACGTAATGAACGACCAAGCCAGAAACACCCCGACAAAGTCTGGCTGCGAGCCTCTAAGCACGTGGGTTAACCAATCAGCTGTCATTCCACTTTTGATCTTTGGACTGCTGCTGGATATCCTGGTGAAAAGTTAATGACCGGTGTCGCGGTGACGTCACCGATAATAATAGCTCTTGTCATTGGACTAATGACACAATGGTTTGCGGTTTCGCTGACATCTTGCTTGGGTCGATGACGAATATATCGTGTGTGATACGTATAATTTATCATGTTGAAAGGTGTATATAGTATGTGTTTGTTATGAAGAAAAATGGATAAGTTTGATGTTCCGGGAGGTTGTATAATTATATTTATGCGATGGACTGTACCGATATAGCGTTTATATCGTGTTTCGAGGAATCAATTGAGCTACGTGGATATTATTATTATTATAATTGTAAGTGTGTATAATTGGGGTGAGTGGATCGTAAGGGTGTGAAATGAATGTTTAATTAAAATTCTTTAATCAAAATGTGCCCGGATGTCTTGCAACGAATAACGTAAATAGCTGTCGTTCAACGATCCCTCCAAGGGTTGCTCGTGTTTATTATAAAATCCTCGAAGGGTAATTAATCTTGGAGAATAAGGTTAACACGAGAGACACAATAATGCCGGTGCTGCTGGTAATAATTAATTACTCTTATTCAGGGGGTGTAATTGGGGGATGGATCGTGGACGATTGGCCGGACATTAAAATTGCAGCTCCGAGGGACGGATCATTCCAGATGATTTAGATCGATGTGATTACGATGATGAAAAAGTGAATTCCATTCGGTGTAGGACATTCGAATTATTAATTTAAGCGAGTGAAGTGCGCTTTGATAAATATCTGTGAAAAGTTATCGAAAACAGACTCTGGGGCCAATTATAGCGAGACGGGTCAAGGCCATGAATTTTAAATTTGACTCGATATCTTCGTTTACTTTTTTTTTTTCTTCTCTTTGAATCAGTCAATTTACAATTTCAAAATACAATTTACCGCCGAAATGCTTCCTCGAACAAATGGAGCTAAGACATTATTGTAAAAAATACAAGTATATAAGACCCATCACGTATCTAATCGAGCGACCAGAATTTTGGAAAATTTAATTAAAAAAAAAAGGTCATTGCACTTTAATGTTCAGAGCAATAATGAATCTTATAGTTACTACTGTATACGTTGCCAATACCCAATCAGCCTATATATATACGTATATATAATTAAATTTGATTAATTACAAGATTTCATAATTTCAGGCTTTCAATTGTAACCTGCACCGACTAATTCGGATCGGTCAATTAATTCCAATTGAATAACCTGTATGCATTTCCTTAACTGACCGCAAGGATCTCTGCAAGCATTAATTTATTACATAGTTTAATTATTCGTTCGTACAATGCAAAAGCAAAAGATTTTATCATGTTGAGCAATGCGGTTAATTTATGCTTAGACTAAATGATGTTATTGTTTAAATAAAATTGCCAGGCTGTACGAGTAGCAGCCAATATTACGTTCTCTCTATTGTCACTGTTTGTAAATACTAGATGCAAGTATCGTTATCACGATAATTAATCGCAAATGCAATTATCGCATCCAACGGCTGTATATAAGAATTATGAAGTAGCAACGGCAATGCGAATATCGCCTGATGAATAATCGATTGGACTCAAATATTCACAGTGATAATTCCTTGCCGAAGGGCTAATTTGCTATGGATCCAGGTTACCGGTAGCAAAAATAATGATAGTGATAATTATTAATTATAAAAGTGAATGAAAGTGAGAAACAGCACGAAACGAACTCACTAATCTATATTTCTGTAAATAACGTAAACGCGAATTATCACAAATGAAATTTATTATAGAAATATCTGTATACTATTGTTTTGTAAAGAAAGTGACGAAGAGAAAGAAAGAAAGAAAGGAAATTGAGAATGTTAGATGTTTACGTTTATTATCTAAGAATTATCCTTATCTTGAATTTCGTCATTCCATTATACAAAAGTCCTTCTATTTACATTTTTAGTCAAATAACATTTCAAGAAATTTCATTTGTCTTTTATTTCCATGTATAAATATATATATATACAGTTTGTAATCATTCTTTTGTTAACGAACAGAGCGTATTTAATCCAATCTCTTTGGATTCATTCGAAAGTCTCATTCGTAACGCTTTTCTTTTATTACCATAAATACGAATGAAAAAGGGAAGCACGAGAGTCTAGCGCTTTGTATTATAAAGAAGTACGACGAGTCATTCCAGTTTGAAAATCGAATTTCGATATCGATAAAAATATTCGCTATGCCAAAATTAAATAGATCTTTGATAACGTCCATCGTCACTGACATTCGCGAATTCGCGTTTGTTGCAAACGACATGTATTCTTGGTTGGGACGAGGCGAGGATCACGCATCCTGGCGATTTCCATCCAAGTCAGCAAGAAACGTAAACGTTATGGAAATTGTAAAACGTCACAAAGGAACTGCAGGAGAGATGTACATCTTGCTATTGGAATTGGCTTACGATAGGTTTCTACAATTTTCTCCATGAATAGCAAAAATAGCCAAAAATTTCGCAACAGGCTTTTTCAATCACCGGGATACGAATTTTCAACAGAATTCACCTGGTGCTACGTCTCGTGCTGGAGTTCATGGATAAATATCCATTCGTGGAAGATTTCACGAAGGATATGAAAAACGTCAAAAGACCACATAACCTAACACTTTCCACAGCAGTACATCTGCTTTGGACTCGTTTGAAAACAATTCCAGAATCGTTATCACGTAACTTGGTAATTATATTTTTAATAAGAATCCCATAGGGCAAAATAAATTTTTAACATTTTTTTTAAGACAAAAACCGAAGTAGAACCGAAGAACGGTATGGCTTTTACAAAAATGTCAAAATCTACTCAATCTTCAGGTTCCTTGGGGCCCTGCGAAAGTTGCTCTATGGCTGGCAGAACAATCATCGAACTGATAAGAGGAATGGATTTGGTTTTACGAGAAAACGAATTAATTTCCACAGCCGCGGCCGAACGGTAACGGTAACGCTTTTAGGTGGCTTATTTTTTTAATTTTCTCATTTTTTTTTAAATCTTATCCTTACGTCATTTCAATAGCGCTCTTTTCCATACGCTTTTTTTATTTTCTTCGAGATGGACCTGTATTTGCCTTCAGGGAACTCACGAAACTCGATTTGTTCGAGAAAACTCAGTGGTCCGTGATGAGCAGATTGATGGCTGCGATAAATCAGGACGCCAGGATGATTCTCGACTTGATGCGGGATACGAGCCTGAAGAGCGAAGCCGCAAGGAGTGAATTGGAAAATCAAGTAAAGAATCTGGAAGCTGAGCTGCTCTTAAGAAAAGTCGAGTCTAGTGCTTTGGAATCGAGAAACGTGAAAATTGCAAGCCGTCTGAAGGACGGTAGATTATTTTTTTTGTTAAAGATATTTTAAGGATAAATTTCTTTCACTCCGAATCAGAAATAATTATTTCGTCTAGTACTCCAAGAACTGGAGAATCTAAGGAACGAGGGATCACTTGCCAGAGAGAGGAACATCGAAATGTCAAATTCATGTAAAATTGGCCAGACTCGAATATCACTTTTAGGTAAATAATAAAATTTAGGAATATTTTCAAAAATGAATTTTTCCATGAATACAAGGTGGAACTACTTTTCATAAGTAATTTTTTTCAATTTAACTGACTAAAACTTTTTATCGTCGACTTCGCAACGATTTACATAATATTATTTGAAATATGCTCCGAGTTACTGACTACGCTTTATGTATATTGACATTCCGTTCGATTGTTTTTTTTTTTACCTTACCTTTTCACATTCTCCGCTGGGAATAGATGCAACTTTATCAAGTAGGTCAGCCATTTCTGAATTTTCAAGTAACTGTAACAACATTATAAAACTCTATCTTCACTTTTTGTATTCTACCGAAGCCACTGGCTTTTCTGCATTCACTGTACGTAGCAGTCATTGCAGACTATCTGGTTACCTATGCACAGTATAGCCACCTTACGAATACACAGGCTGTTTCACCCAACGCATTGGATTTTATCGCGGTAGAGGTATGACAGTCCTAGTGGTCAAAGCCACGAATGAGGTTATGTTAGACGAAACAGACAGTACAGAAACGATGCTGTCGTACAGTTAAGATATTCGCATATAATATTTCTCCCCATTCAGCTGCCATATTGACGTGAAAACATGCATCCGCAATTTGACGTAGGGTAATATTCGCGAGTCCCTTTAAGAATCCTGAGAATTCCTTCGCGAATTCAATAAGAAGCCAATAACTTATCGCCCCTCCAATAAGGCTATTTTGCTTTTATGTCGTAGCGACACGACCGAAATAGATCGGCAGAACGTGATGAATACGAATAAATTCATTACCCCGTAAACCAGGAAGCCTTTTTTATATCTTTGATGCTTTTTAAATCTTTACGGTTAGCGAGCAAGAAACGTTTTATTTCTTTTTTTGATCTTTTTTATTTTGCTCATTGCAGCTGCCGAGGGCAGATTCGTGATAAAATAAATTAACAAAAAAATAATAATAAAGTACGACTCACCGATCATAGTGAATTTTACAAGTGACTTTAAAGAAAGTTCATTCTTGGCGACATCTTGATATCTGTGCCTGACGTCATATCCTACTTTCATGATATTCCAGAAGAATGCAACCGAATCCTACAGTATCAGACAGTCGCTGTGGCGGAATGTAAACGCTCTGTTGAAAAAAGTTTGAAAGAGTGTTGGGAAGAGAAAGAAAAGCTTGGCGTGTTGCTGCGGGTGTCGCACAATGAAAATAATGCGGTGAGTCGAGCGTTTTAAACGCTTTGTTAGAAATTACATAGAAATGCTAGTTTCCATCGCGAAGCCCGAGTACATAACCTCCTTTAACTACGTAGTAAATTTTTGCTCTGATTCTTTCCTAAAGTAAAATTTTAAAAGCTTCGCTGATCATTAAAGACGAGATATTGTGGCCACTCATATTAACATTCACGTAGGATTATAATTAATGAAAATTTTTTAGATCCCTGTTAATTATTACCCATCTAATTATTATTTGTCAGTTTACAAGAATATAACATTAGGGCAGCGCATTATCGTAACGTCGGTGCGATCAACGTCCGGTTATATTAGTCGGATCATTTAACAATTAATTAAAGGGGCGAAATAATTAATTCATGATACGTATATACATCATATATGTATGTATATAGAGTGTGTCAGCTAAGATGCAAGTTAGCGGTTCGCTGTGAAATGGTGCACGATTTTGAAAATCTGATGTGATAGCCATTGAATATTTTTTGATTGAGCATCGATTGCGTATATTATTATCGTTTGTTTAATTTCCGTTTGCAATTAAAAGATTATCTTGGCCATGTTATATAATACGCAAAAAAGTTAAATGCAAAAGCCATGGAGCAAGATAAAAAAAGCTTAAAATTTCAACTGGTTGTTGGTTTCGGAAAACTCAGGCAGATGGCGCTGTCGAGCACCCGCGATGTTTTCGGAAAATTCCGCTAGAGGCCGTGGAACGAGAATTCGAGAAATTATTTCCTAAAATTGCATTTTCCTGGGGAGCATATTTTTTAGTTCCGGAAAACTCCACCAGATAGCGCTGTTATGCACAAATTACTAGAGTCCCTCTAGTAAGAGTCCGGCCAACGGTGCGCCTCTTACTGATTGGCTCCGCCATTTTTAGGACTCTTTCCGGAATAGGATGTGTGTGTGTGAATACATATATCGGAGGGATTCGCATTGTTAGTGGGGGTAGTGTTAAGCCTTGTATGGCGGGTTGCCTGTACCTGCGCGCAATGTCATGGCGGCTCCAAACGAGCCCTAAACATGGCGTCCCTTCCGGGTATTGGCCGGACTCTTACTAGAGGGACTCTACAAATTACAAATGGTAGGGAAAGTATCAACAGAGATGAGTAGGGAGATGCACAACGTTTCGGTTTTAGGCGATAACCAAAAACACGGCGCTAAACCGTAGTGGCAAGTCCGGGAGTAGAATCTTGTTAGGTTATTTATTTTCATCGCCTCAGTTGACAAAGCATATTCCGTCGCAGCCAAGGTACACGAACGCGTAGCTTGGCGAGCAGAGATTTACCGCTACTCATTGTTGGTTCCCAAAGCAACACTTTGAACGAGATCGGGAACTATAAAACTTCTCAAGAACTATTGAAAAAGCCTATTGTTGAAACATTTTTAAGACATTTTTAAGAAAGTGTAGTGCCAACTTGATACTCGTGTAGCACCTCAATTTTTACCAAGTATTATTGGATCTTGATTTACTTTCAAAATTTATTCAAAATATAAAGTTGAGATTAAACCAAAATCGCACAGAATATACGGAGTAGATAAAAATTGGATTGGAATTGTAGAATATCGAAAATAAATTACGTTCAAATTGAAATATTAATAAATTAGGTGTTTGGAACATTAAAATAATTAATTAAATCAATAAAGTAAAATACTAACACTTAGAAATCGGAAATTCTGGCCAAGCACATTTAGAAGTACTGGAAGTTGCCCAAAATTGTGTGCGCGCAATTTCTTCGCGCAGGGCTCGGCGAGTGGGAGGAGGCGGAGAGTGGGGGGAGCGCTCGAGGCAGTGCCCGGACTCGGAGCGCTCATTCTTCCTCGAGCCGGTCTCCTATA
>JASCRG010000025.1:18558-30614 GCA_030264185.1 Cephus rjabovi | reverse complement strand
AAAACTATGACCTTCCGGACAAAAAGAAGGTCATATTCGTGATCAGTGAAGCCTCCCGAACACCGCCATACCCACCGAGTCAGGTAGTTCTGGCGCACCTTGTATATACAATATACAGGGTGTCCCAGAACTAATTTTGGACCGGAAAGTGGGCGATGGCTGGAGGTGCCCTGAGTACGCAAAATTCGCAATAGTTTTTAAATGAGAAGCATTTAAGTGGGACCAATCAGAACGAAGGATTTCCGCGGGTTATAGCAAAGATAGCTGCTGTGCAATAGCTTCCCACAAATTCTGCGCTTAGCAATTGTTTCACAGGCCGAGTTGCACGTGTAGCTACTGCTCCAGTCTAAGCTAAGACACGCCCATGCTCATATCGGTAGTTCCTCAACGAATCCTAATGATGCTCGCTCGGCCTGTGAAACAATTGCTAAGCGCGGAATTTGTGGGAAGCTATTGCACAGCAGCTATCTTTGCCATCCGTGAGTGTACTTCCCACCACGCTGCTATGACCCGCGGAAATCCTTCGTTCTGATTGGTCCCACTTAAATGCTTCTCATTTAAAAACTATTGCGAATTTTGGCAAACGGTTTGCGCAAGGGTACTCAGGGCACATCCAGCCATCGCCCACTTTCCCGTCCAAAAGTAGTTCTGGGACACCCTGTATATAACTTGTAACAGGTATTGCATGTTCGTTGAGGATCGGTTACATTTGTTGTGGTCTTTGATATTTGTTAATGGAAGTACTGTAAGGTGCTGAGGAGGGGGGGGGGGGCAATGGGGTTGCGTTGCATTGGACGTAACAGTGATACCTTGGTGATGATAATTGATTATGTATCAAAGACTGTAACTTTATTATATTATTTCGCATGTGCAGATTCACGCCATAGTTTAAAAGTATAACAGAATCAGAAAAATGCCGCACATAATTCTTCCAAATACGAAATTCGTAGAGATTAAGGGGCTCAACTTTTCCGATTGTGCCTTTTGGTATAATCATGGGAATAATATTCCTCCCAGCAGTTGTTGCGTGCCGTACAACTTCTGAACAGTATCCAGTCCAAGAGTCTACGAGTAACACATTTCTACATTCGGAAAGAAAACGTGTTCCAGCCAGCTTCGAAAATGGTCTACGGGCTAAATTATTCGTATGTTAAAATTAATAGCTGGAATAAATATGTGTAATTTCTTCGAAGAGCATCATTACTGTACCACATACAATGAATAATAAAGTTTGATAATGCTTGCTGGCTTTATAAATTTATTTGTTATAATAATTCCTGGGTAATTCACATGTTCCTAATGTAACGCGTACTTCTGTAATGTAAATTTATGTAATATAAGTTCTGTTATTCTACGAAAACATACGGTGGCTTTGTATAATGAAAAATAATTTTGGAGTGGTTCACCTCCATACAAATTTTTGGAAAAATTTGGGAAAATCATATTTTTCATTTCTCATTATGAGGAAGTTTTTCGAATTAGATTCATTGTGAAAGATACCGCTTTTATATGTGAAATAATTAAATGGGCATTTAGCACCCCGATTGTCGGGTGCGGTTTTCACCTCCAAAAATTCAGTTTGGGCCGATATGAAAAACCACGTGTTGCTTAGTTTTTCGAGTACTACAACATATGTGAAAACGAAAAAAATCAGAGGCGGACACCTACCAAGGTTTCCTTATCGGCAACGGGAGCGAGAGGAATTTCCGAGGATTCCTCAAAACTTCAATTTCTCGCAATCGCGGTAATTCGTCAAATCCGCGAAACGATTAGAATTTAAAACTGACACGAACGAGTAGCGATAGCGGGACAGTAGTCCCGGCCCTAGAACGAACGCGTATCGCAGAAATCAGATATTCAGTACGACTCGAACAGGTCAATAATTGTAAATAAAATATATCACAGAAAACTCAAGAAAGTTAAATTTAATCGAATATTACTAATCAATACCAACGGATAGCTATAGCGGGAGCGGGTCGGTTCCCGTTCCGCGAAACGAAATTACAAAACCCGAGGAACTAACTCAAATATCCGCACGTGACCATAGACAGATTCGGAGTGCCCGAAGCTTGTAACAAAAAGGGCGGCGAAGGTGACAGATTGATAAGCCGAAGAAATATACGAGATTGAAATTACAACTATACATAAGGTAGAGATAACATTACAGAAAATAACATAGCTCTGATTATACATATAGCAGGTAGAAATAAGACGATCGTATTCCTTTATCATGGGTCGGCTGAAGGGGTTAGGCTACTGTGACCAGCGTCGAAATAGGCTAATTTTTGGAAAGTTATTTCGGAAAAACTACAAATGCAATATTTTTAATTTTTTAATATGTTTTTATGTATAACGTAAGAAGTGTGTGTAAAAATTTTCATAAAAAAATATTGAAATTTTCACACGTTATTCTTCTTCGCGTCGGCTGATATGTTCCGCGCGTGATCGGTCGGTGTACACGATTTTGCAAATATGGTTGGTCTGAATCAAAAATAAAAAATATTCTCTTATTAACTACATGGTATTAGCTATGGCGTGACGGAGCTTTCTTCTTTTTTTGTCCTAGGTTGTGAGAACAAAATTCCTGAACTTTTTTCGCCATTTTCGGAGCTATAATGTGTGATATTATTATTAATAGTGTAACGTGGCGTCCGTGGGACGGCCAGATACATAAAAGCATAGGCGCACGGAGAGCCGTGTCGCCGACGAAACCTGCCAAGAATCCTCGAACCGGGGGTCGAAAGGGGGCCACTTCGTCGTAGACCGCGGAACGGGAATACCGAAAATGGGCGGATAAGGTATCGCGATTTTTCTGGTTTGAGTGTGGTGAGAGTGTGTGAGAATTGCAGGACCTGTTGGGCAACCTCGCTTTTTCCCGGACGGCGATCCAGAGCAGACTGTGGTGTGGACCAAGTAGGATTGAGAGAAAGAGAAGCCGGAGTAAAATTGCCAACCACCACCACCCGAGCGACGAGGAAGAAAGGTACGGTTCACCGGAAGATTCGGTAAGTGCAGTTTTAGGCGACCGCCCCGAAGCCATGCAGCGCGCCGGCCGGGGATGAAGCGCATCCGCCGGTGCATCTTGGCACGAGGAGTGGGGGGCTGCGGGCCTCGCCACGTGTCCTGGCGGTTGAAGATTCGAACCGTCCACCGTCAATAGAGATGGTCTCTGCGACCGCGTTGTGTATTAGAATTGTATAGACCCGCGCTCGTATACATCACCCGACTGTACTCGTTTACCTAGGCAAAATAAAGGGCTATTGTTGGAATTAAATCCCACCGTGTAGTTATTACCAAAGAAGCCGGCTGATTCCTGCAGATACTCGCCGCCCTCACGTTCCCCTCTACCATGTCGGATTAGGAGCTAGCGGGAAGATCCGGTCGAGAAGACTCCCGGAGTTGACGTGCCGCGGATTAGAAATTAAAGGCCCGACGAGTCGGGCTGGTGCAAGGATGTACCTGGCGCCCAAGGGATTCGCGGAATGCCACGTTGGGGTCATAGATAGAGCGTAGGTCAGGAAATGCGTTACAGTGCATACACTTCATAATAAAATCATGGCAAAATACTACTATTACCATGTGAATATCATTATTTATTTTACAATGATTTATATAAGTTCCTTTATTAAAAGAATTACTTCATATACTTTACTTTATTGTATCATTTTATAATTATATAGTGTTGTAATATAATGCTTTACGCGTAAATCTCTAGCTTACAAGGAAAGGATCAGGTGTAGGTTTTTTAGTATTTTTCCCCACTTCTCCTGAGGAGAGGTATATACCCCTCTTGTAAAACCCTAAGGCCTTTGTAGTATATGAGCAGTCGTTTTCGAGAAGTTTTCTAGAAAATTAACGAATTTGTACACATAGGGGACATACTTGGCCAAGGAAAAAAATGCAGCAGGTAAGTCGCTGGTGTAGTGGTAAATAGCCTGCCTAGTACTCACAAGACTGCGGGTTCAATTCCTTTTGCATCTAATTTTTTAAAAATGATTATTAATAGTTATTGAACTTTATTAATAAATTTTATAAAAATTATCAAAAAATAAGTAATTTACATAATTTCAATAGCACATCGTTATCAACAACAAATTTCATTTCCAGAGTGAAATTATAAGTTTTGTAAGTGATTTATCGCATGGAAATTAACTTGGAGTGAACACTATACGGAATGAGTACGAACAGATTATTACCTGACAATTATACGACAATCATTTTTGTAATTTTTCATACTCATGGTACGTTAAGCTGAGAATTCAAATAGTACTTTTCCAAAGAAGTTCGATGCCACATTCAGAAATTCTCGAGAAAATTGACTTTGAAGTTTTGCGAGTGCTTTATGTGCACCGAATATGTTACACTAATCGAATTGGCAGCTTAGCTCAGTCGGTTACATTCGGGTCTAGTAAATGCGAGGTCACTAGTTCGAATCACACTTATCGCTTTTTTTTTCATCCAATTCGCATACTTACGTGATTTAAATATAAAAATCACCAAATGGAAAAATGCAGCACTTGTCACGGTGTGCGAGATGCCATGAAAATGTCTGTTTCTGTTGTTTTTACGAAACTTACTACTGTGACTCGTATAACACGACACCTGATTTGTAAAATGCTGCAATAAAATAATGTACAATAACCCGCTACTTTTCATTTCCGTCCTGAAAATCTTGTTTGTGATAAGTACTGGTAACTAAACATTGATATTTACAATCAAAAATGCAATTTGTGAAGCTGGAGATAATTAAAAATAAAACGAGCAATTTTCATTGAAGATTGTAATTATATATCTGCGAATTGGCATAGATTTGGTGATTTTTATATTTAAATCAAGTAAGTATGTGAATTGGATGGAAAAAAAGATGCTACAAATGAGAGATTCGAACCAGCGACCCCGCGATTACTACATCCGAGTGTTACCGAGTGATCTACGCTACTTATTCGATTACTATAACACATTCAAATGAAACCAATGACTGCGTGAGTGTGTCACACGTACGAAACCCTACAGCGAAAAAACTTTGCACCAAACAATTTCTCTCTAAAAAGCACGGTCAATAAATTTATTATATAAGGTCGAAGCCTTCGGATAAAATAACTCTCCCTGCGGAGTCTATGACAGCCTACTAATCTATTATACAAACTACACTTTAGCGGGACCGAATTCCAAGAGGGAAATGAGGGGATGGGGAAGGAAACATTAAATAAAACATTGTTATGAAGTAAACTATGATTTATTATAAAAAGGAAAGTATAAAAAAACACTTTTTCTAGTGGCAGCACTTATGTCCGCAGCACTTATGGGCCCCGCCCTTATTTTGACGGCGCCGTTGTCGCAGGGAACGGGGCCAGCCCTACCCCGAAACAGGGTATGACCAGCCGTAGTTTGGTGGCGGAAAAAGTTGGGCGGCATATTGCTGCCATGGCTGCTGCTGCTGTGAAAAACAGAGGTGTATTATTTATAATAACAATAGTCATAGTAATAAAAACAGGATAAATATAAAAAAATATTTTTGAAAACTAACCGAAGATGGGCTGGCGCCCAACGGCGCCACTGTGGGTTGGGGGGGGGGTATAAGTATGGGGCTGCCAATGCTGCGTTGGGGTCCCGTACGTGCTTGGTGGCCCATATGGTGCATACTGAAAACAGAAATATTCGTTTGTATAATGTCTATTAGACAAAACACGCGAACAAATATTTCTGCAGTAATAAATACTCACCGCAGACGGAGCTTGCGGACCTAATTGCCCAGGTTGCCTCTGCGATCCGCCCTGCCGCTGAAAATAATTATAATGAAAAGTATCATATACATATATTGATATGCTGATTTCATGCAGCAAATGAGCAACCTAACAATGTAACATAAATGTATCATACAAACCATTGGATACTGCTGCAGTGGTGCTGCACTTGGATAGGGGGAACCCTTTGGTAGGGTAATGGCATCTGTAAAAAAGTCATAACTATATTATCAAAGGGCCCCACGTTCACATGTAAGTACATACAGGTATATTATAATATACCAACCATGATGACGGGTTGCTGTTGTTGGTGCAAATAATGATAATTATTAGTAGTTTGTCACTGGAAATTAGCATAAAGTATACTATGACTTATAGAGACTAACCTCAGGCATTGGCGGTGCGCCAGTATTTTCTCCTTTAACTCTTAGGCACGGCTGAATTTTGCGCGGGGCTGTTTCTCTGTACGGCAGAGTTCAACGCGAATTACGTGTAAATGATACGGCACTGCAATGTGTGACGGATAATGCTGTTCTTTACACAAGTACATTGGAATGAAGTGTTTGATGATTAAATTATAATTTTTCTTAAAGATATGATACACGCATTTTAACTTTAACAATTTATTCTAATATTAATAATACAATTCAGTATGGTACGTCTTAAAACACGGTATAACACAAAGACCAACATCACAATCTTCACATTCGTAGTGCGATCGTCGTCTTTTATAGTTTTTTGAACATACGACACAATTTCATAGCGTCTTTTTAGAGTTGTTATACTTACAGTAGGATGGGAAATGTTTGTCGGTTAGTCTAAACGGGTGATCAACCGTAGATTTCCTGCAGATAATGTTATTGTTCATGTCCCTGTACTTTTTAAAAATTTCTTTTAGCAATTTAAGATGAAAGGCTCGCATTGTAACGTCCGTTTTTTTTTTCAAACCTGTACAAACACTATGCATTCCAAATAGCGACATCAAGCAAATGAAAAAAAAAATTTCTTATACCATTTGATGCTCTTTCGTATAGACTGCACACTAGATATTACTTTATCTCTATTGTCGACTGCTCCCATATTGGTAGTGTAATCGACAATGCAAGATGGTTTTTGTACCCTTTCTCCTGTCCGATAATTTATTTTTTTCGTAGTTACGTAATCCGCGGAGTGGCAAGTTGACAACACGTATACATCGCGTTTGTCTTCCATTTGACAGCGAGCATATTGGACGACGATCGGAAAGATAACTCACCTCTTTCTAATTTTTCACTCATAACGGGCATATCTTTTCTTCGCGGTTTTACGGTGCCGCACGCGTTCGTTTTGTTATTATACAAGTAACTAAATAAGGTTGGGCTGGTATACCAGTTATGTATGCTCCTGGTATACCAATAATGTATGCCCCTTTCCTAAATAAGATTTAAGTAATGTCAGTAGCACCTCAGACGATTTTTCTAAATATTTGTCGTCCATTTTTGTGATATCGGAATCGCTTCCGGCATATACAACTAAATTTAACACAAATCCCGTCTTGCAGTCACATAATATAAAGGATTTTATACCAAACCTATTGCGTTTGGTCGGGATATATTGCTTGAATGAGAGACATCCTTTGTATAACAATAAGCTTTCGTCGATGCATAAATTGCGAAACGGAGTAAAACAATTTGCAAACGAACTGTAAAGCTTATCGCAAAGTTCTCTAATTTTTGTCAATCTATTGAATTTTTCTGACTGAACTTCACTAAAATAAAGGTTGCGTAACAGAAACGCGTATCTGTCTCTACTCATTATTTTGCCGAAAACATCAGTTCGAAGAAATTTATCTTTTGTCCAATACTCTGAAAAATGCAGTTTCTTTACCCGCGACATTAACAAACGAATTACAAACAAATTATACATTTCACGTAATGTGACTTCTCCTTCGTGGGCTTTTATAAAAGAGCGCCTGGAAGTGTTCTTCTTGAGCTTTCTATATTCATTAGTTTTTTCCACAATAAATGAAACTAAATCTTCTGAGAAGAATAGCTGGAAATAATCGATCGGTGTTGCCAATCGATTGAGCCGAGTTCTCATGCCAGAATTTCGGGAATCAAATACATGTACTTGCGGCTCCAAATTTTCATGTGACCAGATTATTCTTCTGATGGTTTCCCTTCTGAGCACATCGGAATCATCTGAGTCGAAAGAACTGAGTATTCTAAATCTTTTTATATTCTTCCTGCCACGCATATTCTTGTTCATATTATTTTCTATTGTCGAGTCGCTTCCTGAATTGTAATAAATTGCGCTACGTTTTCTTTCTTGAAGCGGCATTATAAGGTTATAGATTCTAACCAATTACAAGGATGTGCTAAAAAGGTATGATAAAAGGAGAATCCGGTACATTAAGATCAAATGGTATATTTATTTAAATAAAAAGCAACAATTCATCCCTAACACTGGTATATAAAGAACAGACTGTATATTCTGGCTGTATATTGTGAAAACAATTAACAATCGATGTGAATGCAAAACAAATGTGAAACAATATGTGAAAACGATTACTTTATTCAAACGGTGAGCGAGTGTGCCAGTAGAGTGCGCCAGTATGGTAGTCCGTCGTTCAGAGAGATGGCATCCGAGAAAGCCACTATAGTGGCGCATGGTGCCTAAGAGGTTAAATTCTGAAAAAAGAGATAGGAAGTTTTTAGTATACAGGGTGCGGCGGTTATCCTGGCCACCTGGAATATCTCTGAAACTAGAGTCCGGAGAAAAAAATGTTTCAAATAAAAAGTTTAAGGTAAGGAGTGTCTAATCTAACAGTTATGTCCATTTTTAATTTTTATCATGTTTTCAAGGTGATTCCAAGGTCAACTTTGGTTTTTCAAATGGGAACATGTATTTTTCATTATAGATTCTTAATCTACGACTTAAAACAAGTAACTTTTATTTGAAACGTTTTTTTCTCCGGCGATTATTTTGTACAAAATAACGACTTCATTAGGGAAAAAAAGAAACACACCTCAAGTAAAAGAAAATCAATTTAATAAGTGTTCAAAGTGGCACGAATGGCAATAATGGTGGATTTATTAGTATGAATGAAAACAAGTAGTAACAGTAACAATAAACATTATTTCGCTGTTTCGCAAAATGTTCTGTTTACTGTTTTTGCTGTGTTTGCTAAATCGCCAGATCTAACCCCTCTGGATTTTTTCTTATGGGGTTACCCTAAAGAAAAAGTTTACCAAGAGTCACCAACGACACGAGAAAACATGAAAGATCGTATTCGTCATGCCTGCCATAATGTTCCGGCGGACATTCTTTTGCGATGCAATAACTCATTCAACATTTGTCTTGAGAAATGTATTCAGGAACAAGGCCAACATTTTAAACACTAAATTGATTTCCTTGTACGTGAGGTGTGTTTCTATTTTTCCCTAATGAAGTCGTTGTTTTCTACAAAATAATCGCCGGAGAAAAAAACGTTTCAAACAAAAGTTACTTGTTTTAAGTCGCAGATTAAGAATCTGTAATGAAAAATACATGTTCCCATTTAAAAAACCAAAGTTGACCTTGGAATCACCTTGGAAACATGATAAAAGTTTAAAATTGATATGACTGTTAGATCAGCCCCTCCTTACCTTAAACTTTTTATTTGAAATATTTTTTTCTCCGGACTTTAGTTTCTGAGATATTTCAGGTAGCCAGGATAAACACCGCATCCTGTATACTACGCATTTGAATTGCAGCCATATATGTCACAAAGAAATGTAATTTATCCAATAATTTTACTAATGCAGACGAGGAAACACAGCTATGAACAGAAGTAAATACAATGGAAGATCACTACGTATATTCGGTCATGGCGACGCCTTGCGACTACTGGCAATTTAGAAAGCGCTGCAGACAAAGGGCAGCATGTGTTAGCTACTGGCTCCCTGGAAAACGAATTGGAGCGCGAGACGTTGGCGCGAGATATTCCACGTACCGTTTCTGATGTTCTATATAAAAACTGTACACTGCACACCATGCTGCTCTAAGACGTCCATGTTCACCGGTGTTGTTCTAGTAATCGGAAGATGCAGTGTAGTGAGTATAGTGTAGTTTAGTGTGCGTAGTGTAATTAGTGTTAGTAGATACACATGACTCCTGGCCGTCACAACAAACCCCCACCACTGTCCCAATGAGTCATAGAGTGCATCGCGTTGTGTCCCCCCGCACTGCACTATGGCGCCACCCCCTCATCATCTATGTGATCAGCTCTCCCCTCACCTTCGACACGGTGGTGGACCCCCCCCCACACGGCCCTGGTCCTAAGGTCCGAAACCCCCCAGTAGTAGCAGCGTTGGATGCTCCCCAGGGGGCGAACCACGGTCGGTAATTATGCAGTGACCACCGGCCGGTAATTTTTTAATTATCCTAAGGAGGTAAGTGTACCATGGTGAAGTAGAACACAGTGTTTTTGTAAGAAAACTTATATATATTATAAAGCTGTCTGGTGTGATACATTTTTGATGATTAGCCTGAACCCTGTGTAGAGGAATACGCTTAATGTTTTATTCCCTCCCGCCTGTTACTATTATTGACAAGATATGAGGAGATGGAGGTGAAAGAAACAAAAAAAAAAGAAAAATAGGTGTTTTAAATATATATTGTATATTGCAAGAAACAGTAGCTGTACCATTTTTTCATTAAGAGAATAAAACCTTAAGCAGGACCATTCTGGGCAGTCGTGATGTACCGCACGAAGGAGAGGTATTCATGGTTATACAGGGAGAGTAGCTCCACCAATAACTGATAAAGAGCCAGCGACCACAGGCCTTCTTTTCCAAAACCAGCCGAAGATTGGCCAATATGTTGTCCCTGGAGGCGTCATCCCCGCGGCGATCGAGCTCCGCAGTCAGCGTGTCTTTGCAGCTGTTAGCGCTGTCGGGGATCTCGCGTAGTCTGTTTATTTGGACGGTCACGCAGCACAAGACACTTTGGAGATTGAGGTACGACACCCTCTTCATTACGACCACTGGTGTGTACGCTCTAGCTCTTTTAATGCCCGAGTCGTCGTTACTCGTATATATCGGCACCGATGGTTTGAAAATAATGGCCCGCTCACCATATGAGTACGTGAAGATTATTTCGTGAGCCGGTATGGAAATAGGTGTGTTAAAATCCTCAGGTACATCCTTGATGTTGTCCTCTGCGATGAAGAATTTGTCGATGACAGGGAAGTGTTCGGCGACGATGCCCCAGTCGCTAGGTTTAAACTCCACAGCGGAATAATCGATTAACGAGGTGTATTACAGGCGACAAGCTTCCCGAGCGATTTAAAGACAAGCCGGTAATTATTTGTTTCGAAAACGAGCGGCTTAACCCGTACACAGTGGACAGTAGTACTTGCTTCTTGTACATGATGATTATAGGAAACGTTAGTATACGATCAGTGCGGGTGTCTGAGCAGTGCTGCCTAAGGCGGTATCTAAAAACGGATCATCGAAATATCATCGAACATATACCACCACTACCACAGCCTCTGCCACACACTGTTTTCATAGGATACAGCGAACAAAGAGTATATGGTCTTGACAGACTATTCTGCTGATACTGCAGGATGTATCAGAGATGGCTAGAAACTGATACCCTATAGCGAGTGATTCCCTGCTGCGTGCATCTACATCAGCGTTAACATGATCCAGCGGTATCCGGTAAAGAAGAAAACAACGGGCACGCGCGAGCGTTCAGTGATTTACAGTCTGAGAAAGTTAGTAGAATCGTTACAGAGGTACACTGCAAAAAAAAATTATAAAACTGTACGAGGAAGAAACGGCGCATTACGACGGCGAGGAATTTTTGCGGCATAGGCGTATACAAAGGGCGAAGACACGAGCCCTTTACCCCTACGCAAACGCCGAACAATATCCAGAGGAAGAGACCTTACGAGAGTGGCCGAGATTAGGTCATTTAACGGGTGTACCGTTAGTATCGATATACATGTCGAAACCGGGAGCCCTGGACGCTGATGATCTATACGGCGATAACCCCGACATGATCTACCGCAAGGGTTGGGCCTCTGGTGTCAGACCTGTGATACTACCGGAGCTATCTATGGCTGCTATACTGGATAAGGGATACCACGATTTCACACGGTGTAGCGTGACGCTGGGTTTTATCGGTGATCAGCGTTTCATGCCGAACGAGTGTGGTCAGCATGCCCAGCGGCCTTTATGCGTACATGGAAGCACTCGACGACACGTGAGATGTCTATACAAGCCACGATGTGTACGATGAGGAGGGAGAGCACGCGGAGGAATCGAACAATTTGGGGTACTATGC
>JASCRG010000024.1:0-17459 GCA_030264185.1 Cephus rjabovi | reverse complement strand
AGAAAATGTATTTTCACAGCGAAGATTCCGCTGCTCGCTTCTCGCTTTCCGCTGCTTTCGGTCTGAATGAGCCCTAAAACCGGAGCGTTGTGCATCTCCCCACTCATCTCTGCTTGACATACCCCCACCACGTCCTCCGCACCTCTATACCTATCTACACTCAACGGTAACATTCGACCGCTACGGAAGTACTCGTGGGCTAATTGAAATTTGGGATTAAGAGCCAATAAGAATACAGAAGAAAAAAGAAAGACCAATTGAAATAATCCACGAAAATAACGGCGGTGACGACGTTTAGCAATAGTTTTTACTTGATTTGGAGTGATTTCGAGAAATTGTGTGTTTTTCAGAGTTGCACAGTGGTTCATTAAAGTGAATATTTCAAAGGATCAGAAAATATTTGAAAAACGAGTTAAAAATGAAGCTGCTTTTAGGTAATAAATACATTAATTTAAAAAAATATATTTTTTCTACGAGTATGTTGATATTTTACCGGCTACTACAAATTATGATAAAAAATAGATGTACAATATAATCATTGAGTTTTTTACATATTACATTTGTAATGCTTTTATAACGCTTGTATGAAACTAAATTTGATTTCGACTTTTTGAAATAATAAATCTTTTTAATTTTTTTTAATGTACAGTACATCTGTAATTAGCTAACTAAAGTATGATTTTTTTTTATTTAGCCCTCGTGTTTCTAGTGAAGGAGGCATTTTGTATGTATTCATCTGATTCTGACGTAATTGATTTGAAACCCAACAATTTTGATAGCAATGTTCTACATAGTGACAACGTTTGGATTGTTGAATTTTATGCTCCATGGTGTGGGCATTGTCAGCAGTTAAAGCCAGAATATGAAAAAGCTGCTACAGCTCTTAAGGTAATATTTAAAATAAATATACTTTGTTAATATGGTAAAACTACAGAATATGATTTCTTGAAGGGCTTTATATAAAAAAAAACTAAATCATTCACAGTTGAATCAAGGAGTCATATTTTGCAGTTTAACTATTAATATTTCTAACAGCAACAATGCATGCAGAAAACTGCATAACCTTTTGCTAATACATATTAACTTATAGAGGACAAATGAGTTGATATGATTTTTACAGTTCTTGACATATAATTTTAATACATATGATAAAGTGAAATCGTAGGAAAAATACCAGACTGATGTGAAGCTGAAAAATGGTATTCCTATCTGGTCCGGGAACAAAACAAAAAATTTTTCATAAAAAACTTACAAGACTCAACCAACTCTCTTGATATTATTATAAATATATAGTAAGCATAAAATAGCTTAATATTTGTGATTATATTATATCTATATTTTTCTATCTGAATTTATTATAAAAGCAAGTTTAATAAAACCATGGGTAATGCACAAGACACATTCTTAAAGTTTATTGCAATAAAATAAACAGCATTTCACAAGCAAGCAATGATCAGAGTATTAGTCTGATATAAAGTAGGAAGGTTGTAAATGTGAGTTAAGTGAATAGAAATTATAAGTTCTTCATCACGATACTTAGTGTATCAAAATGGCTAGAATTCTAATTCCTACATCTGATTGCTTTCCTTTCTATTTCCGATGTTTTTTTCCTAATATGTAAAGTAAATCAGAATAGATCAGATAATGATAATTAACTTAAATATAGGTTAAGTTCTATACAAGGATAAACCAAAAATTCAGCCCTCTATCATTAGTTTATTATTTTATAAAAAATTATACTTTTATGTAATACAGGGTATTGTGAAAGTTGGTGCAGTGAATGCAGATGAACACAAGTCTCTTGGTGCAAAATATGGCATCCATGGATTTCCAACAATTAAAATCTTTGGTGCCAATAAAAATAAGCCTGATGACTACAATGGTGAGCGAACTGCTGCTGCCATTGTTGATATTGCACTTAATGTTGCTAGTCAAAAAGCTCAAGCAATATTGGGGGGTAAGAAGAGTGGTAACGAATCTAAGGTAAATATTAGTTTTATTACCTAATATCTAATATGAAGACTAGGAAAACTATGCTAATGCAATAATTCTTTTGCAGCAGAAGAATTCTAAAGATGTCATTGAGTTGACAGATGAGAACTTTGATAAATTAGTATTGGATTCAGAAGATATGTGGTTAGTTGAATTTTATGCTCCTTGGTGTGGTCATTGCAAAAATTTGGCACCTGTCTGGTCAGCTGCTGCTACAGAACTTAAAGGAAAAGTCAAGTTGGGTGCTATTGATGCAACAGTTAATACCATAAAGGTAATTGAAAACATTTATTTATGGTACATTACAATACAATTGAGAATATAATTGAACATTTTTGAGAGTTAAACTTACAAATGATTATGATTATAAGTGAAGTTTGACATTTATATAGGCGCACTTCAGTATTTTCTTAATTTATTATTTATATCTCAACTAATAATTATATATTTAATTATTTGCAGGCGAGCCATTATGGAATTCGTGGTTACCCGACTATTAAATACTTCGCTCCTGGAAAGAAGGACAGTGATTCCGTTTTAGAATATGATGGTGGTCGCACGAGTAGTGATATTGTAAATTGGGCTATGGATAAATTATCTGAAAATATTCCAGCGCCAGAAGTTATTCAAGTTATAAACGAACACAGCTTAAAGGAAGCATGCGAAGATAAACCACTATGTGTTGTATCCGTTCTCCCTCACATATTGGACTGCCAGTCTGCCTGTAGAAATGCATATTTAGACGTATTAAAGAGTCTGAGTGAGAAGTATAAGAAGAAAGTATGGGGGTAAGCATTTAATTTTTTTATGTAACTCATGCATGAAAAACGCTACTTTTCGTGCCTCCGAAGTGTGGCGAAAGTGGCGCTTTATAACTAAGGATACGATAAACATGCTGCGCATGCGCAAATCGGCCCAATTTTACATTATCGCACTAGTGCTTTCTTCTCGCACTAGTGCGATAAAGGAAACTTTGTTCTCGCACGCTGTCATGAAATGCATTCACTTTGGAAGCCTTGCTCTTCTTATGGCTTCCGCCTACAGCGAAGAGATGTTCCAGTCACTTTGGAGGCACAGAAAGTAGCGTCTTTCATGCATTCGTTACAGCAAATATTATGCGATACTGGTACAATAAAGCAAACATTATACGCAGTTCGTGAAGTTTGTCACACTCGCCGCACTCGTAAAACAAACAGCACTCGCCTTCGGCTCGTGCCGTTGTGTTACTCGTGTGCGGCTGTGCGACCAACTTCACCGCCTGCCTATAAAGTTCGCTTTCTCGCACTCGTATCGCAAAGTACTATTTTCACACGGAATTTATTATTTGTTACAAAAATCAAGGTTACAAACACGGACTGTTACGAACGCTTGAGGATTTGACGAGAATCAAGATCAAGTTGTAGGAGAAGAATTAGTTTAAATTGTATGAAATTTTATACATTTTGGTGCAAATTTGAAACATAGAATTCTTCTTAACAGATTAAAATGGGCAGTAAAAAATATTTCATATTGTTTTTTGTTGAATCACTTGAGCATTGTATCTATGCATTCACTAGCATCCATTCGTCGGAAAAACGTTCAATCGTAATGCATAATAAAATAACTATGGGTTCAATAAACGTATTCCTGTCGATAAATATTTATATTTTATTTATAGATTATATATGCTCATTTTTATATTTAAATCATATGTGAACTATACATATGTAGATACTTGATCGTATATAATTTATATATAATCCGTATACAGTGTTATTCACGGCAAACACACCAGTGGAAATTGGACGCGATTGAACAGTTCCGTTAGTGGAGGCATTTCCTTGCTAAATCAATAAAAGATTATTATGCTTATGTTGTTAATAATGTTATGACATTAACTTTAAATTTTGTATGGTATCACACTACTTTAACTGATAAAATCACCTAGTTGTGGGCAACTTCTGCTGGTACGTTAACTGTACATAACTCTGCATACATTTTTCACCTGGGTTTTCAAACATGACCAAGGCAACTTTGCAGTATGCATGGTAAAAACTATCAAGCAGTCTGTCATTCTCCTTGTGAAAATAAGCCTATAATCTTCAGATATATCCAATTTGATGCCGTGCTGTTTAGTAAAAATTGTCCGCCGTACGGTAATATTTGGAACTGTTGACTTCCCTTTTTTTCATTGAGCTCATTAACCCTTTGAAGTACGGTATAGATCAGAAAATACACCTCTTTGAATTCAGAAAAAAAGCATTTATTACAATCCAATATGGTTCAAACTTCATATTTAGGGGTATTTTGAATCGCTGAATCCAAATCTGAAATATAAATTTTGAAATCCAAAATGGCCCAAAATCCCCTGAGTAACAAATTTCAAGTGTATAGTATGTAAGGAAAAATGTATGCATTGTAAAAATTTACGCATATTATTTACATTTTGACTATTCATTTATACTCTTTCCATGAAAAAAAAAAAAAAAGAGGAATTGAATTCCACTTTTTTTAGTGTTTTGAATTTTACTAAATGATCTGGTAAAATTTAACGTAATACATTTAATATTTCATTTTAAGTGATATTAAAAAATCGGAGGAAAACAAAATGTTTTGAGGTATCATGATGTCTTATCATTGCCCTAACTTTTAGGACAATTTTTTAGAATAAATTTTCTCTGACGTGTCATTTATTATTCTAAATAAAGTTTTTATTTCACTGCTATATTTTTATTACCATAATGAATAATATATAAATGTATCTGCATCAGGATGCAAATTATGACGAAGACAAGAATGAGGATGAGAATGATGGGACTAGATACTTGAAGTGCCCAGCTGGTGTTACAGTAAGGCATCTTGTGCGTCTTCTAATGTTGAAAAGAGGATGGAAAGAAGACAAGAAGCTTTTACGAGTAAAAAGGATTGAGATGCTATACAGAAATCTGGTTACGGGAAAGCAGCAGCATATTGAAACCTTAAAAGTCTTGGAACTATCCTGGACCTTGCTCGATCTAGCGTGTATTTTTAAATGGAAACGGGTAAGTCCATTTATCTAGCACTATACAATTAATATAACCTGCTTTATATTTTTTTGATGGACCGTATTCACACATCACTTACTAAGTCACTTGAAACTAATAATGGACGCATTTGGATGCGTAAAAGTCTTCAAAATGTGTTTGGTGTGTAAATTGATATGGAATAATATAGAATGTTTTTAATATGAAATATGGTTGTGAAAGTATACTTATAAAAGATACAAATGCAGTGAGTAATTTATTATTTATATTTACATTTTGCTAAATTGTATTTCAAATATTATACTGACTGACAGTAGGACATATGAAATAATATATACAGGGTGTCCCACTTAACTCTGCCACCCGAGTTTATCAATGAATCAAGAGAAGAATTTTTTTTCCTTTAAAATAATAAATGCATTGAGTTTAGTAGAGAATATTTGAAGCACACGTTAAAATAAATGATGCGAAAAATGCACTTATTTTGTCACTATAACTCATTCTCCTTGAAATTCCACATTGTTCATTCACTCACGAATTTTTTAGCTTAAAGTCGTTTCGAGATCATCTTATTCTATATATGGTTGAATAGGTTTCGATGGCACCTTCCTAATGGTAAGTAAAAAATGTTCCCCTAAAAGAAATGTTGGTAGTATCAAAATGTCGGAAACTATGATCTTCATATGACTTTTTTCCTACACATTTTTTTATCAATACAAATGAATAACTAAATTCGGGTTCCAGAGTGAAATAGGACGCCTTGCGCATGTACCAGATGGTTCAAGATTAGCGGAACATATCTCATTATGTCATTGGTTTATTCTAAAGGTGAATTATTGAAATTTGTTATTAACCCTTTGAAGCATATATTTGTCTAATGATTGGATTTTTATGAATTTTGGTATACACGGGTTTACGGGGTCGCTGATTACGAATTTGTTATCAGATTTTCAAAATTCGAAATGACGAATTCAAGATGTCGGCTGCCGAATGAAAAACCGAGATATTATTGGTGAAAATATAAACTTGGGTGGTTTTTGGGGTCACTGATTAAGATTACGGATGTAAAATTGAAATTTGATCATTTGAAAATTTACTCATTCTTGGCACTATCCAAAAATAACGATCAGGACGTGCCGAGTTCTAACTCCACTTTTTTTTGTGATTTTGAAATATTTTTCGTGATGTGATAAGAATCGAATGTATACCACGGATTCGTAATCAGCGACCCCGAAAACCCCCAAATACATATTTTCATGAGATTTATGTCGTTTTTCGATTTTAAGTCCACCATATTGGATCCGCAATTTTGAATTTCTAAATTTACTTCAGATTCGTAATCAGCGACCCAAGAAACTCCCGAATACCAAGTTTCATCTTCATCAAGTACTTTTTGCATTTTGTATCCGCAATTTTGAATTCCTGAATTTTTAGTTCAGATTCCTAATCAGCGACCTGAAAAACCTTTAGGCACTAAGTCCCGAGATAATATTCATAATGGCGTCGTAGAAAACACATTTTTTGGGGGAAAAAACTGATTTCTACAATTTGTTTATTTATAACTTTATGTTAATCAACAATAAAAACTGGTTGCAACAATAAAAAAACTTGTATTCTTTGTAGTCAAAAATTAATTTTCAAAAGCTAAAAACGATGGGGAAAAGGTGGGTTGAAAATCGACCCATCATGCTTCAAAGGGTTAAATAAATATTTCTCAACGGTTAAAAATGAATACAGCCTATCCTACGTTTGGTTATATCAAATATTAGGAATCGTATTAACATTCGAATCATTTAGTTATACATAACATATAATTACTATATCGTTGTTATATATAATTGTTCATAGGCTGTAAGATATAACAGAATTTTAACATATGTACAGATTTTGTATAAGATGTTACTTCTTGTTCAGGAAACACCGATGCGTTTATTCTACCGTGTGATCTGTAAAGAGGACTCGGAAAACCCGGCCCTTATATCAGATTGTTTGGAAAACACTACAGACTGCAATATTGAAATCCAGCGACCTCCAACACCACCACCAAGCCCTAAGCCTAACAAAGTCAGCATAACCTTTGCTATCACTCCTTCCTCTCCACCATATACATTAGCCTCTTCGCCCCTCTTCTCATCTTCATCCTCTGCTACCTCTATGCCAATCTTCTCTTGCACTGCATCTTCAACATCTTCCTCCTCGTCTTCTGAAGTCACTGAGGCCACTATCATGACCACAGCATCCAGTACAGTTACGACGATGTGCATCGCCGCCGTTTCCACTTCTGCCATCACTGGCGCAATCAACACTGTAACTAATACAGCTGCTGCAGTTGCTTCTGCTAGTGGCGATATTGCAAATGCTGTCACTGTCACTGGGACCACCATAACTACTAGTGCGACTTCCTCAATCTGCCCTTGTCTTTCCGCTTCCACATCCGATACTGACATCGCCACTGCTACCGCTACCGATACTGATACCGATACTACTACTACTATAATTATCGGCAGTGGCCCTAACGGTATTCTGGCAGTAGGGTCAAAAACTAGAACCCAACAAGAATACTTTCATAATGCAGAAAGCTTAGCATCGAGCATTCGTGAGGAACCATTCCCAAAAAAACCTAGATGCGAAGTGACACCCGTTTTACGAACTCCTGGACCAAATTCTTCATCGATTAAAGCAAAATCCCGAGGAACAAAAGTAGAACGATTAGAACATCACAAACGACGAAAACGGCGTAATAAGCGTGTTATCGCTGAAATTACAACGACGCCACGAGAGGATTTACTTAAATTAAAAGTCCGCCTAACACCCTGTCCACCTCGAATTACTTCAGAAAATTCGACAACTACGAAAGAAAAGCTTCTGCAGATGCGGGCGGTACGTCGAGAAAAGACGAAGAGCAAAAATTCCATCGAAGAGAATATCGTCGATAGTGGGGAACAGGAAGAAACCATAGAACAAATTATTAATAGTATACCCGACGAAGTAGTGAGAGTTGCGCAAACGTTAGATGAACAATCACAGTCTGTTGATATTCAACGTCCATGTGTTAAGAACGAGGACTCAAATAGTGAGAGAAACGTCGAAACAAAAGATGAGGACGTTCTTCGACGACTGGGATTAGTTGCGGTTGCAGAAACGACAGGAACATCCAAAACTTATACTGATTCTGGATTTTCAATAAAGTGTAAAGGCACAAATCAAAGTCAAGACTACCAACGAGAGGCACTCGAGAGACAATTGAGAGAAAGTAAGGCGAATAGAGTTCGAAGCTTATTAGCCGAGAAACAAATGCGAGATGCTCTAAAAAGCATAATGTCAAAAAGTAAAGAGAAAAGTACGAGAAAAGGTCCACCGCCGTTGGCTCCCTTGACACTAAAAGCTTTTGACGCAAAAACCGAACGGCCTCTCGATCTAAGTAGTGGTGGTAACAGTAGTGCGCTTGATCTATCTCCAGGTCCTGGGGTAAATATGCACGGAAAAATGTTAAGATTTTCTCCTGCAAAACCAGAAGAAGGCAAGACGTCAGATTCGAATCTAAGAACACTATCGGACGCTGCAGTATCACTCCTAGGTACTAGGACTTCCGGTAAGGTTGCATTGAGAATTCCCCAACCACCGAGAACTTCCAACTTCGGTATAAAAATTAAACCAAATTTAGGACTTAGACAAATTCCAAATCCTCAAGCTTTTGTTGCTTCTCAGTATAGGAATCAAAGGACATCAGCACTTTTCGGAAACTCACAGTTACCGCCATAATATTTTTTTTTATATAATTAACAATTCTATAATTTTCCAAAGTACAATTAAATCGGAGTTAATCAGATTAACTCGGATCAATTAAAAATTTCAATTTCTTTTACATTAAGAGTACTATTGAAAGCAAGCTTTAGGAAAATATGTTTCACTTTAATGATTCTGTTGGACTTTAATCGGAATCGCCCATTTAAAAAAAAAAGAATTACATGTAAGAAAGTATCTTTTAAAAGAATTACGGTTAGATCATTTTCTGAGGAAAATTGATTTTCTTATTCATATAGTCGGCAACTTCAACGTGGTTTGTTTTTCACAATTCGCACACAATGCAATCCTTAGCATATCAATTATTCTTTCTGAGAAATCTGTAAAAAAAAAAGCGTATGCGAACATATTCGCGAAACTAATCTGTTTATATCCATTGCAATTTTCTCATTATTAAATAATATTATTAATATAAATCCAAAAATCGGCTTCGTAGGAACTAATTATCGGAAGGCTCGATTAAACTCAACCGTATAAGTTTTTTTCCGCGATTTGACTTCCGAATGGAAACGTTCCTCGCTTCAACTATTGTTTGTGTGCCATAAAATCGACTGTAGTTCCTCCATTTGAAAAGGGAATGAACCTAATTCGTCCATTTTGGAGTTCAAGATTTATACCTTCAAGATTTCTTGTTACTGTCTGCATAAGTACAGAATGTATTGATTACCCACCTTTTCAAATGCAAATAGTGGCATGTGCAGAAAACAGACCTCAAAATTATTTTGATCATTTCAGCAGTATATGATGACTATGTCTGAGTTGTGACGTCAGGAAGAAATATTATAGTTGTTCGTGTTTTACGCAAAGCTATTACTGAAACGCATATGTCGACACTCTTTGGAAGCGTAACAATTATTTAGACATCACATTCACAGCAAACAGTAGTGAATCATCTTTTTTCAACTGTATGGTTCACTATATGCTAGTAGATTACCTAATTGGTAGTAACATTGCTAGATGCATAACTAAAAATTTCTTACAGCCATTGATCATGCCAAGGAAGTTTTCCTCGATTTGAAATGGTACTGTCTATGCTCATAATTTGGTGATTCCAGCATAGAAATCAATAGTTAGCATAATTGAGTTATAAATCTATTTAAATAGTCTCCCGAGGATACGTGGGCAATTTTGCGTGTCGTCGAGTGATCGACGATCTCATTTAGGCTGTCCAAAATATTGAAGGAATTTTCATTAGTTCCAAATTTTTTTGAAAATTCGGTTGGATTCAAGTTTGGAGTCTGGAGTAAAAACACACCGTTTTAGTATATATACATATATTTATTATATTTTCATCTGAGCTATGAGAATGATTGAGGCTAACGCATTCCCGGTCAAAATGTTTGGGCGGATTTTTTCTCTACAATAATTTAGACATTTTTTTCAATTTCTCCTCAATAAAATCCACAATAAGATACAGTAAAATAGCTTTGAAAAGTAATTTTCTCTTTAAATGAGGAGAAAATGAGACTTATCATAAAAGTATTTCGATTTTGATTCAGCACAAAGTGAGGTCTATTGCATGTATACAGTGTTTTCGGGTGAGGACAAATTAAGTTATATGTTGATGTTAGATCTTCTAGTAATAATTATAATAAATGTCTCCTGACAATCGAGGAGAATTTTTTGATGATACATATATAATCAGTTAATTGAATAGCTCATTTAGCTGACTTAATGGAAAATACGTTAAATGTTACATTTTTATTAGTATATTAAGTTCTGAATTTGAATTCATTTTACACTCATTTAATGTAATGAAAATATTATAATTGAGGATAAAAGTAGAGTAAATCAGTTAATAAAATATTATATTATGAGGAGAAAATTAATTTAAAAAACAAATTTGAGGAGAAAAACCGTCCTAATATTTCGATCCGGGAAAATAGAGCATTTGATGAAAGAACAGATTAAAATTTCGGGGTAAAATGGTTTGACTTAACGCACAACCACTTGAACCATGCAGTCACAATTTATACAATTTTAACATGCAAATCAGAAATTCTGGACATTTGCAACTGTCGCTATTCCATCTGCATCCACAACTTGAATTTTTCTTAAATTTCAACCGAAATACTTAAAGGATTCACTCAGAACTTTGGATATACGACATCCATGTATTCGAAATTTGCGCATACGGCGTTTTGAAACAAAAAATGCTGAAAATTTGTAAATGTTATTATGTCATCTATATCTGGAATTGAATTTGTCATATAAATTCAGTTCAGCGACTTGTCCGGAATTTCCGATAGAAATAGTCAGCGATACACACAAACGTACATGCACATTTAAAATCTTATATGAGTCATACAATCATGTCTAAAAAGTAATTCAGTGAGAATGTACCAGCTTGTGATCTCATTCATTGTTGTTTTATAGCTTTGAAATAGCTGTCACCTGCCTCATATTATAGTTAATTTTTATTGCTGATAATGATCAATTAGCATTTCATACCATACCTTGTTGGATAGTAAGAAGCAATTAAGATTTCAAATCTAATCCCATGTAGATAAAAAAGTAACTGACAATTTTTACCAACTGACTGAAATACTTCCATGCATCAGACTTTTTTCTTTAAAATGAAAGATGTTATGAAACTTGAATTTTAGATACATGCGATTCAAAAAGTATTTTTACAAATGATTTTTAAGATATGCTGAAACATGCTCCACTACGTATGTGTGCGTCTGCGTGTGTCTATGCGTGTATCGTGTATACATTGTTTCTGCAATGTTAAAAAATATTGCATTTATTCTGACAAACTCAAACTTCTTATTTTCAGCATGTTCGTAAAGAATCATTTGAATTTGTTATTGTTAGACTGTTTATTTATAATCATAAATAACATGTTTCATTCTTCTTTTGCTATTGTAAATTAATTTATGTTCAGAATTCTTTAAAAGAACTGCTGTAACCTGCTTATTTTAATGCAGAACGATATATTTGCATTCATTAGAATAAATATATAACGTTAACAAATATCATCATTAATATGAGTTATCTCCTTTTGAGAATTTTCATACAAATTTAATAGCCAAATTTGTGGTAGTTATGTAAAAATATTACAACATACATCGTTTCTCTGTGCAATAACTGGTTGTAGTTAAATTTTATGTTATCCTATTTGAAGAAAATGTTTTCTTTCATATTAGTTTTTCTCCCTAAATATGACGAACTAACTACGATTGACAGCTCTTATGAAGAACGCCTGTTGTGCAATATCTCGTTCGATGTTGATTTATACTCTGAATGATATTTCATTTGTCCTTAAAAATTATTTAATATGCGCAAACATTTATCCAATAAGGATTATGAACAAAGAGCACCTCAAGAGAGTGATTAACCTCCTCGAGCGTTACCCCGAGTGCATTCGGAATAAATAATATTGAAATCCTGTAAAACAAAAAAGAGAGGGGATTAATCCTTATTTTTAATTGTTAAAATAATAATTAAAATATTAATCAATGACTATATCTTACTGATGAGGAGAATGAGGTAGGATATGTGCGTATATATGATTCTACATGTATTTTGTGCGCACGTGTGTATGCACACTCATTTAAAAATGCCAAAGAAAGAAGAGTTACAGTCCAATCTGTTCTGTGGTGCAATATACATATTCTATAATCAGTTAAGTGTCCTAGATACTGATTAGAGTTACGGAGTGTGTGCATTTTGAATTACGTGACTTTAATTCAAAATATTATTCAAACATAGCAACAGTCACATATCATGAATTTTACATTATCATCATTAAATAAAACGTAAAGCAAGATTTAACAGCTTAATAACTTTCATAAAGAAAATCAATGTATGAAGGAGTAATTCGTTTCGATTCATTTTCTACGAACCAGACGACACACAATCCGAACTGGTCATTAGTCTTACATATTTCGATTAATCCTTCCGAATTGTTAAACTTTTGAGAAAATATGCATGGCCCGTTTAATAAAGATTTTTAGTTATGATTCAAATATTTGGTAATTTTCACACACTGTTATTCTAAACAGTATCGAGATCCCTTAATCAAGTACAACTTATCATTGCAAATGTAGTAATACGTATTTCTAGTCTGTATTATATTATAAATATCATAGAGTAATTTAATAGAATAACAAATGGCCAGAAAACTCAAAACCATCCGAGATTTAGAGTTAGTAATATATATGTAGATATTTTAAATGCGTTCATCCATATAAACGATGCATTTGACAGTAGTAGTATATAAGTCTATTGGTAAATATTAAGTTTTATTTTGCATAATTTATCATACTGAAGTGTCACTTCATATCTCCTGTAATATATATATATATATATATTACAGGATATATATATATATATATATCCTATATATATATATATATATATATACACACACATATATCTCAGGAGTCATCTCAGGATTTTGGGCCACTTTCCTTCTGACCAGTTTGAAGTTACCCCCATTAAAACTAAAAATCTGAGTTTGGTCGACATCACTTGATTTTAGGCTATAAGCAAAATTTATTAAATATTAAATAAGATTCTGTTGCTGGAAATTATGGAAACTATGTATGACAAACAACTGAAGTGCATGCTCGACGTGTAGCACTGGGGGAAGGCTAATTCTCAGAATTCTCTTCACTTATAACCCCGTAGGCGACTCAAAATCGCGCTGCGGCTGTAATAAATATTTCAAATAGCTAGATTGAGGACGGCATAAAAATGGTTATATTCACGGAGATAAACTAATAGGTCAAGTTATATATAATTTTTGTTTCAACATATCAATTACATTCATCAATGAAATAACTAACAATTAGATCTTAATCGCGCTACCACTGCCGTGATAAGACTGAGGGATACTTTCAAGCAGATTTGAGTATCATGAATCATAAAGATAATAAATACATTATTACAATTTGTTCTCAGAAACAAAAATTATTTATGACTCGACCTAATATAATGTTTTTTTTTTCTAAAAAAGAAACTAAACCTTAGGGTGTCTAGAATTGAAATTTCACGCTATTTTAACCTACCCTGCCGATTAACAAGGCTATCATAGCTCCGTGTGTCTAGCATAAGAAAATTTTTGGAAAATTAATATGTATAACATATGTAAATGTTTACAAGTACTTTACAAATAGTGAAAATTGACATATGCGGTAAAAATTCAATATCCAATGAGAAATTGTTGCACCTACGAAGAAAGTTTGGTGATCAAGTAGATTATATTAATAATCGATAGTGCAATCGGTGTGTATTGATTACATTAGATATTTCAGTTTTTCATGTCTTTTGAATTAAAATCGATTTTAGTTTATTTTTATCTGCTACGTCTTAAACAATTATGAAGAATATTAAAAACGTACTAGTTCTATACAAATGCATATGCCGATATACCTTTTTTGATATTAGAAATAGTAGTTGTAAGATAATAAAACAGTATTAGTTCAGACGGAATACATTTAAAAAATGTAGGTGGCCGAAGCTTCATAACATTGATAACCTTTTTAATTGAATAAAACTAGAATCACTCTTATCTCACGCAATTCTACACGGTGCCACGTTTTTCGACTTACGAAAAAGACGCAAAATAATAATATCAATATAGAACACAATCATAAAAAATTACAAAAAGGGGGCTATAAAAGATGCAAAACAACCAGAAAAAATATAGTTATAACGTACCTACAATGGAAACTGCATTTAGTGTGAGATAAGTAAGTTTATAGTT
Source organism: Cephus rjabovi (assembly GCA_030264185.1). Taxonomy (NCBI): domain Eukaryota; kingdom Metazoa; phylum Arthropoda; class Insecta; order Hymenoptera; family Cephidae; genus Cephus; species Cephus rjabovi. The sequence goes on along the minus strand of JASCRG010000024.1, from coordinate 2,948 downwards.
TAACAATTATTCAGTTTAAGCATACTTTAGTTGGATGAGACATAAATCCAAGATATAGAAATATGTTAATGTTTAATCAATCACTGAGATTTAAATGCAAAAAATTTACTTGAACGGAAGAGGAACACTTTCGCATCTAAAGCTAACTAATTTTTTACATACTGTTTCATCAGCAACAATCAGGAAATAGTGAAGGAAGAATTTGTTTCGTAAGGAGTATTAATATTAACCCTTTGACTGCGGCGCGCTCTCGGAGGAATCCATCAATTCATTTACGCCTTTCGTATACATATATTGATAGACTTGTGAAAGCGTATTGTATATACGCTTTTAGCAGTCAAAGGGTTAAGCATATGCATCTGTTAGGTTTATAGGCAATTGTGTCTGGTGCATTTGAGTAAGATTATTATATCAAATTCGAGTCATGTACGAATTCATACACCGTGTCAGTCTCGGGGTTTCTTAAATACAAATTAATACTTTCATATATTTAATATAATAAAGTTAAGAGCCTGCCAGCTGTTATCGTTTAAAATAAAATTTTTTTAACCAAATGTGTGCTTATTAATAGCGACAATTGGTATAATACAACGTAAATATCATAAACAGTTGAACTTTGTTGCCATTCATCTGTTTTTCTTTGATGACATACTGTTGTTGGAAAACTAATAAATAAAGAAGTACCTATTTACTATTCAATTTCCAATTATCTATATTTATGTATTTGATACGTAACATTTAATAAATATCGTATTTCATAAAAATGAACTATTCAAATGTGACTGGTCTTATATGTGCCATAGAATACACCACGATCCCGTCCGAATGTGTGTAAATCATGATACAATTGGAATTAAAATATCAAGAAACACATTTTTCGATACCAAGAAGCACATTGGAGTGACAACTAACAGAAAATAGACAGCAAATGATTTTATTAGAATATTTATTTTTTAGAAAACGTGTAATCAGAAAGCATTAAAAAATTGAGGAACCATCTCTCTTGCAACATTTCTTGGCAATTTTTGTAGAAAAAACCAAACAATAGATCGACTTGAAATTTCACAGATATCTTTATTAATGTTTACAAAGTATCAATTAATTTTTTTCAAATAAATTTATATAATAGAAACAGTTGAGGATTATTTGGTAAAAAACATTTTTTATATTTATTAATCGAGTTTCTCCTCTTCTGGATCTTAAACAAAATAATATTTATGTAGTTTTATACCACATAAATGTCGCATAGCAGGAGCCGCATAAAATGAAAGCATTAAAAAATAAGAATATTACCGGCTCTAAGAAAAAGGTGATCCATTTTCACTTGATAATTCGTTATATTTTTGGCCATAAAAAAATATATAGCACGAATTATTACTAATTTTGGTTCGGGTAATAAAGGGACATGTACTTTATAATATAGCTAAAATTTTAGGCTGATCAAATAAGCAGTTTTTGAGGAAACATGTCAACACAATTAAAAAATGTTGCTTCGACAGGTATATAAAAAAATGTTTCTTAGCTGAGGCTAATCTTAAAACCTAAGTGTTATACTCTTTTTTTACACAATTCACAAATGATAAGACAACTTTATTGTAGGAAGCACTAAAATGAAATTAATTAATCAATACCCATGTATGGTATCGATAATAATGTCTTCATCATAATCATGCAACTAACTTTTTCAATTTAACGAGATTCAAAAAATTTTATTAGGAACATACATATATCGCTTTAAGAGAACGCAAAAAAATAAATATCGATTTTTTTCGACCTCACAAGCTAAATGTCCCCTCAAAATCTATTTGTCAAATTATAAGGCGTAAAAATAATAGAAACTATGTATAACACGGTAAATCATTCTGTAAAATTTATGGATTCTTTCCTAATTTCAAAATAGAATATAAGAATTGTTATAAAAAGTTATAACAAAAGACTTAACGATGCATAGGATTAACGAATATATGTTCTTTTTGTTAAAGCAATTGTTGTCTATCTATATATTAGGCTAATGAAACTTTTGTTAGTATATTTCCCATCTAGAAAGTTTTGCACAAATTAAAAAGTGAAGCAAAGTCGGGAACATCCCAGACAACACATATGTGCAAAATTCTTCTTGAACATGTCTTAAAGACAACTTCTGTTCCATTAGACACTTTAAAGACGACTTTTGGACATTATGCGTTGTCTGGGATGTCGAAAGAATTTTTTGACCTTTTGGTAATTTTTACGTATTTTCACCAAACTTCTTAACCTTTTGAAAACAAGCGACCAATTAATCAGTACCCCCTTTTATTTTTAAAATTGTTCACTTGATTTTCATAACACCTGACGTACAGGGGTTTTCGTGATGCGTTATTCAAATCAGAGGACAGAAAAGTACAATTTAATATGGCGGATCCAATACGGTGTATCGAATTTCGAAAAACTAATCCGATCATCGTAAAACGCGGTTTAACAGGGTTTTGGGCTCGCTGAATTTGAATGTAATCTCACAATTTCGAAGTACTAAATAGCAAATCAAATTTCCAAAAATTATCCAACGTTTGTGAATCTCGGCTTTAAGCACTGTAAATTCTAGTTTACATGTCGTAGTAAGGCATAGAAAATTAACCATACACAGAGGAAAATAGATGCTAAGAATTTGATAATTAAAATCAATTCCGCTTCAGGGTGACTTATTTACATTTTAATTCATAAGGAGATGGCTCTTCCGAATGAAACTGTGTGGCAGTCCGACTATAGTAATGATTCTAACTAGAATTTTTTTGAGATTGGACCGAACGTCAGCCCGATTCGATTTCCCCGCGAGGGGATGTGATATTATACATCTTTAGTACTTATCTAGTAACATATTATGCTCAATATAAGTTGTAACGTATTTCTTTTCGTGACCCGACACCGATAGCAAAATTCAAGAGAACGAACTAACTTCGAGAACCAACCTA
>JASCRG010000022.1:116544-132437 GCA_030264185.1 Cephus rjabovi | reverse complement strand
CCTTCCTACTATTACTAGCTCATATTCGAGCTTGTTTTTTATTAAGGACCTTTTAACCCAACATTCCCTTTTGCAATCAATCTTACTGGATATTTACCTTTTACTGTCTTATTTTGGACCATGTATAAGAAAGTATATGAATTAATGAACAAACAATTTGTAATTCATCAAGTGTATCAAGAACTGGAAATGTATCTGTGAAAATAATAAATAAAATTTTCATTAAACTATCATTGGCTTTTTTCAATTTTAATCAACTTCCTTCCTACTATTACTAGCTCATATTCGAGCTTGTTTTTTATTAAGGACCTTTTAACCCAACATTCCCTTTTGCAATTCCATCAGCAGTCTCTGTCGTCTCTATGAAAAGTTTTGCTAATTTCGTGGTCAAAGGCGACCGCGCTTGGGCTTTGCCAATAATAATAAATGCTCCAACTAATTATAAAGCATTAGGGGTTTTACCTCAAGGATATTATTCTTCCAACTTGAACGCTTCCATGGATCCTACCGACCATAAAAAACTAATTTATCCAGGAAAAACGAGAGAGGGTCCGTAGGGAGGGATCTTGTATGGAAGGAAGCTTGTATGGGTCTCTGGATGGATAGACGGGTAGGTTGGTATATCATTTTGAAGACGTGCCGCGAAATAAGTTTATAAGTAGTCTACCGAGAGTTTGGTCAGGCCCGCTTCTGCCTAAGTAGTTACCAAGTAGTTTGCGTCGCTAGAGTCAGGCACGACTCTATATATAATATTGCTCCAGTACAGAGGATCTGCATAGAGAACTACGTAACGAGTAGGGTCAAGGCATAAGATCGTTCATCTCCCGAAGATGCTGACTGTGGTCCAGAGCGAACAAGTGGATCCAACTTGACTAAGTACCTCCCACAGATGCGATTTTGATTACTCGTAAAAACCAATAAGATAAATACCTCTTGAGTAAATTTTCCAAAAAATTATTTTTTTTAACTGCAACCTCAATTTCAATGGTACCAACCTCTTAGCCGGAGCATCCAGCCTCTTTCTTCCTAAGAAAAACCCTAAAATTAACGCAAGGCTCAAAAAACAAGGTGATTCTACAAAATATAAGGGATGTAAGCCAGACTTTAATACCACCCCAGTATACCAACAGTATGACAAGGGAGGGGCGGGAGGGGGTTGGTAATGGCGGACACGTTTCAGAAACCTCTCCTTAATGCATTGTAGGTTATGTAGCTACGTACGACCAACCCAAGACAGACGCCACCAAGCCCACCCCACTCTGGGCCCGACGCTGAGAATCAGAGCGTCGGTAATTCCGACGCCACGTAATACCGAAATTCGCGTTAGCGTCGGGACGCCACCGTAAAGTACCGTCGCCTCGTGCAAGGACACGACAGCCTGTTGAGATCGTTAGAAAGTTTATGTCTAGAAAGGGTTGAAGTGCCAGAGGGATGAACGTAGGTAGTGAAGGAAACCATTGAAGCCGGGAGGGCTGTTAGGGGGTGGTGATAGAATTTATGCCAAAACCCCAAATCAAGGGAAAATCGAAAGAAGAAAGGGATGAATCGGTGAACCTTTCGATGCCTCCCCGTGACAATTTTTTTCTTACCCCCAATTCTATTACCAGCAACTGACTCATTAATGGCGTCGGCATCCCTTAAAAGGACTGTAATAAAAAAATATTTTTTTTCAATCCAACCCTCAACAAATTTTAGGCTCAAAACACAAAACAGACAAATGATACGTTACACGTTCTTGTTAGCAATATAATCAGTGATCACGACGGTATTTAACCAGACTTGTACAAATATATTTACCCGCGACACGTAATTTGCATTTTAATTACTCATTACCATAGCAAATATTGCAACCCTTCGTTACCTGCTTGGAAACGTGGTTCCGGCTACCATCTACGACACACCATCTCTCCAGCCTTCATCCCCCATATACGTTCAGTCACTACGGACCAACGTATCCAGCATCCTCCGGCTCGGAAACCACCCTCGCCACTCCCCCTCCTCCTCCCCCTCATCCCTTATCGCCCAACCAGTCAACCAGACTTCCAGCCGGCCAGCCAGTAGCCACCCCCCATCCAAGATTTACATTGTGCCAGCCAGACGCAATCCTACGCTGTCTACCAGCGAGTTCACCCCGTTTACCCCGTTTACCCCATTCTCCATAATATACATATATATATACATATACAATGTCGCGCTGCACGCTATAACTGTACTACTGTATTCTGAAACCCCTTTAGACAACTCCTATTTACTTATGCTCAACCATGTCCTATCCTGGATCTCCCCACGGAATCTCGGGATTTGCACAATAGACAATTCCTCATTTTCACATATGTAAATATATATACACACACGCATACGTACCTTTCTCATCATTCGGCATTGTTCGTTATGCATTAACACGCTTACGTTCGTCAGCATCAAAAATGTTTATCCCGACAGGCAATTCCGTATGAAATATCTACATAGACCAACTGCGTTACACCCTATATCCAATATCCCATCGATTTTCAGGGAACGCATTAAGGGTAGTGCGGTATAAATTAGGGGTACCAGGCGCGAGCACTTTAGAAATTAGCCGCATAATCCATCCAGTTACTTGCATATCCCAGGGTGCCGGGCGAATGGATTGGCTGGATATGAGTTGGCTGTATCTACTATCCTAGCAGGGGATTCGTACGATTCGTGTTACGTGGAAATACGATTCTATCTACTGTCTGTATAGTTATTGCTATACACTTTCTGCCTATAGATACTGATTTATTCTACTTCAGTCGTCAGTCGAGCGATCGGGCTAAACTCGAAACCCTCTTTCTTCATTTTCATTCCTTACTGCTCTTATGCGTTGTACAAGTTTACCTAACCTAATCCAGCCAACGTCTTCCGGGGATACTGAACTCGGCAGCTGGTACACCCTGTACCAATGGGATGGTATTTACAAAAGCGAACAAACACTCCTATCAATTACAAAACGATTCTCTCTGCTTCCATCTTGCCTGCTGTAGTGCTTGTGTTATTGTTATATGTATATAGTGGATATGGTACGTAGCTTGTCAGACACTGCTACAGAGTCAGTCTCGATTTTACTTTGATATAGTGATTGCGCAAGATCAATTGTTACCGTTGTTACCCAATACCTTTCTTTAGTATAACAAAAGTACTCGAACGACCTGAAACCTTTGGCAAGAGCGTCGCGACGCCTCGGCGTCCAACTTTTGATTACCCGCATCTTCGTATAATTTAAAGTGAAATTCGCGCTGCCGTCTGTCGAAAATCGTGGTAAATATTTGAGAGATGAAATTTTGTGAATTGCCGTTATCAAAAAGCTTTCAAAAGTTACGGGCTTATAATGCATTTCAAATATTGAATGGGCAATTCATAGAAAATCTTTTTCCCTGACGTCTCAATTGATATACGCTCTGACTGCTTTTCAGTTGACGTATTCATAGATACGTTATTTTGAAAATATCTGTATGCAGAATTTACGTGCCACCTACGTATAAATCCACGAATGCATTCTGGACCAAAACTCGAATGTGCTTCGTAGCTAGTCGTATACGTTCTGCACGATTTTTCAAAATTTTCAAGCTAAAAGTTAATTAGGTATCAGATTACATTTTGCTTGTGCAAAATTAATGAAATATTCAAGGGAACGGTCATTTTCAAAAATAATATTACCTCGCTCTTTTGATATTCAAGTTTTTGACTTTTTTATCCATTTTTATATTTAGGCAACATTCCTTTATATTTTTTTTCTAATTTTACACCGCATGATGCACAGCCCGGTAAAACCTATGTTAACGACGTCCTTAGAAAGTTCAAGTGGCAGATAAAAAGCCTACCTGACGTAATTTCGAAAAATTTTCATTAAAATTCAAAAGTCACGAAAAAAGTGAATTATTCAGAAAAATGCTACGACCGGATAAAGAGCAGCGTCCTGTGCACGTGTGGAAAATTCAGAGCTAATGAAATTTCGTACAGTATTTGAGTCTAATAACTGTAATAAAAAATATGCAAAGCGTAATACGAATATCGAATCTCACATACAATCTGTACGATACAGTTGAATAAACTTGTATTAAAAAAAATGCATGGTCATTAGCGAGTTATGAATTTTGAAAAAAAAAAAAAATAGACATTAATTAAATGTCTACTACTAAGAATTTATAAACCCGTTTAATTAGTCTCCTTCAGTGACCTGTATTCTCGTATTAAAAGCTTTAAAAAAAATAAAGCACACATTGACTACCCTTATTTCATCGTTCGCTTAAAACCCCGTCGCAACGACGCTCGTATACGCACAAGAGCGTCCCGACGCCGTGGGTACACAGCTTCAGACAAAGCCTATTATAGTGCGGTTCAAAAGAGCACTCCCTAGATTAATATTAAAGGTGTACGAGCACCGTTAACGTGGACAGGCTAAAGTGTCGTCCACATGAAAAGGAATCCCACGCAACAGTCAAAGGACTCGAGAGTCTCACTCGAAGAATAAAAAAGGCGAGATTATTAAAAAGTCACGATTTCAAAAGAACAAGATAAAAAAAAATAGAAAAATTCATAAATTCAATCCCTAACAGCAAAAATTGCTCTACTTTCTCACCACGTGCTACTTGTTTGTAAATTGAGACTGTTGTATAATAAAAATAAAAGGACATCCAAGAATTTCCAAAATGGATCCACAAGGTATCGTCGAGTTCCTCAAAAAGGATCCAGAGGTACCAAACAAGGACAATAGAAAGAAATTGCATTCTTACCTAACTATCCAGGTATACATTGCCAAAAAGAGTCTCCTGGCGGCGTCAGATATTCGCGACAGGATTTCCAGTGCAAAATTAATGAAGAATTTTGCAAACTTGATCCAATCCCATATTCCCATGCTGCCAACCAAAGTAATTTCCTTTGCCGATCCCGGAGGATGGACCTGTTGGAAAAATCCAGCAAATACCAAAAGTGAGTGTAAAAAATAAACTGACAAGGATTAAATAGGATTTAAACCGGCTGAAAGAGTCAGGCCGACGTTGAGGGTTAATGCAGAAGTGAAGAAAAGGGGGGAATAAATGAAATTTTAATTTACCAACCTAGAATTTAATAATAGTTTAGCTAGGTACTCGGGTACTTTGCTAGGTGGGCGTAGCCTGGTCCTATGTACTAGGTACTTTTAGTACCTACATGACTCTTGCATAGACATATATACATATATATAATCAAGACTTATTTACAATGTCTTTCTACTGCAAAACAACAACCTCACTTCAGCGCGCCTACCGGCAGGAAATTAAACCGTTTTGAAACGACCTGTCCAGCCAGAAAGTACATACTCAGGTTCATGGAGATTCTGGAGTAATGTAGACAAGAGAGAATATCCTTGCTGGTACCACTTTACATTGGCATGAAAGAAAACCAAGAAACAAGACAATGATAAAAGCTAGATTAAAGATTCAAAGTAATTTTGAAAATATTTTGTCATTTGTACAAAGGTAAAGTTTGCTTAAGTACAAAAATTCGATAATGCATAATAAAAACTGTACACTAGAGTCAATCAAGGTTTGAATAAATGGAAATTGAAAAAAAAACGAAAATATATTAATTGCATTATTCAAGTTTCCATAGAGTCTCACCTTCACGAGGTAAAGCTGTACCCTATTACTAAGATCTGATGGAGCACGTAATACGACAGTCTATTATTAATCAGACGGATTGCCTTGACATTTTAAGGATTAGACTGGTATCATAAATCAACCCTCCCTCTGACAAATCGGCCTTACGCACTACTTCCCCAATAGGGTGCGTACACACAAGAGAATTAGTACAAGAGCATCTAGGAAAATCTGGCTAAGGTCGAGAACAGGCTTTTGAAATTATAATTAAATTTTCAAGGTATCACATTATATTCTTCAATATATCAAACCGTTCCTTCAACCCTTTGCTACAAAAGTTATCACGAATTATTGGTATAATAAAATTGAGAATCGGCAGGTCAAATAAACTACAGAAACCAGGAACTACGACAAGGAACAGCTAGACACCAGAAATTATGGTGAATAACAACTACAGGTAGTAAACGTTGAAAAATTTGTCGGAGGCAGCACCTGCCCAGCAATACCAGAACAAATAAGTATTATTTACTCTGTCTTTTATTTTTTTCTCACTCTTTTCCTCAAGCTATAAGTCTTTCGTCATGGTTTCTGTAATATTATTTTGTTCATTCATTGAGCAGTAATACCATAAATGAAGTGAGCAATGACAATTTGCGTGTATACAAATAATGACACTGTTAGAAGAGAAATCGCATGTAAATCATCACGATGGACTAGTCATTAAATTTTCATTTGATTTATATTAGCATACAGTGAAGTCTATGTACGTATATAAAATTTCAATTATGGATTGCTCATTTAAATGTACAATAAGCTCACCCAAGCCATTCTCAATCATAAAACTTCAAAGAGACGAAACCATCTGTTAATTTATGAAATAGCATTACGAATTATTGTTGGCACTGTTTATTCGCAATGGCAAACCATAGAAAGTTACACACAATGTGAACTCGTTAATAATTCACGACTAGATTGTCAGACGATCAATAAATCCTTTCGTTACTTAGATTACAAATATCACGAATCAATAAGATCCTAAATCGAGTTTACAAGTGTTCAGGTAAAAATTAACTACTATACAAAAGTTTTCTACTTAATCAATAATACTGTCTTCTACTATATTGCTTAGTACTACAATGATACGTACGGGATTCTTGAGCACATTTAACAAGTAATTCCAGTCGCAGGACACCACGTGGGATTTCACAATTATAACTCTTCTTGACCACGTATAAAGTAATACTAAATACCGTTTAAAGGATGCCTTGAGGCTTTGTAAAAACAAAAAAAAAAACCCGTAGTCTTCCACGGCGGTTCCAATCCCACTTCCATAAATTCGACGAGTGACCAAGTGGGAGTCAAAGTACGTGAGAGCATAGATAAAAAAAAAATGGAAAAAGAAAATAAATACCTAGACAAGCTTCAAGACCGACACCATTAAAATTTCCCAACCGCAAAATTTATCGTTTCGATTAAAATTCACCGTACGTACACGCGACTCCGTATTACACACGTTTAACGTACCCGTAGACAATATATTGCGCCTGAAACATAAATTATCCTTACGTTACTCTATCCCACTTTCTCGCAGACACTTTATCAAATTCTATTACCTAACTCGATTTCAAATAACCAAAGATCCTGTCAGCCATTCCGGCTCGCACGCAATAACAGTTAAACGTAAAAGGGTATTTCTCTCTAAAGCACATAGGACTTTGCTCGACTTGCGTTACCCCATAGATCCGTACGTTACTATATCATTCAACCGCGTTTCAAGGGAGATGCAGCACTTTATACAGTCTAGTATAAACGACCGTACTCCGTTTCCCAGCGATTTTCTTGATAACTTCAAATATCCCAGGCCCCTCCATCATACCTTTTGGTTCCGTTCCTGCCAGTCGCACCTATTTTCCTGTTTTCCTTAGAGCTCCTCTATGCATCCCGACGCAACCGATGCGTCTGGCGCTCATCCGGCATTTCGCTAAGTCTAGTTTATTTCGTATAGCGCAGTCTCGGGAAATTCGAAAAGATTTTCCGGCGAAAGATCCTGCCGTACTTTTTCAGCATCTTTCTAGCTCAGCTTTATACCGCTGCCGAAGTAGATCCTTGCTAAGTTTCTCTTGACTTTACAAGACCAATCTGATTATTGGTCCTGCCCAATCTTCACAGAGCCTACCGGCTCTTCTTGACCATCTTGAGCGGATCCCTCATGTATCTGGCAAAGACTTCCTTCTTGAATACGTCAAAGTGTTTCCTATTGAAGTTGTTCTGCTTCTCTCGCCATGCGGGTCGTCCCTTCTTGGTCTGCAGGCCCCAGTGACCGGTGAAGATGGGCGATAACACTTTGAACTGATAACCAGCTACGTACATCTCGTACACCTGGTGCAACAGATAAATACAACACTATAGATAGTAATCCCATAACTCCCACAATAAACTACCTAACAGATATAATCAAGGCAGCTTCAAGCGACAGAGCTCGAAACTGATAATAAACGTAATCCCGGGCGCGAATTACTATTTCCTACGACAAGGGCGAAACACGTAGACAGGAAACGCAATGGAACGAGACGAGCCGCCAGCCGGTTTCCGGAAACGACAGTCTAGCAGACAGTACCGGAAGACGAGTCTCAGGGCTTATTGTTCTCAGCGTCTTCAAGGATAATCGCGCGTAACGGCTTTCCCGGACTTGCATACTAGTCTCTTCATTGTCCCTGGCAAGACGTCTCCCAGGATTATACTCCCGGCAATCCCAACCTGACGTCGCCAAGATCCTTTTGCTCTATGCAAATCTCTTGATTAACCACATCAGCGACCAGGCGTCGTGTCCCTTTTATAGAACCAGTTCAGCTCCTCGGTTCGTCCCATCAAATAGGTATATTAACCCAGTATCGAAATAGTGTCTGTTAATAAACGGTTTGTCTGGGACCTAGTTTCGGAATGGATGTTTTGGGGACATTAATTATTAACTTTTCATAATTAATTCAATTTCTACTTCTATATACCCCGTCAGGCATACCTGGATACAGTACGGAGGTGTCGGTACCCAATTTATCAATGGAAATAGAGGATAGCGGGTCAGTGTGGTTATAGCTAAAGACCACAGAGTCCATTTTCAAATGGGTTCCAGAGAATCGAGCAAGGGTTAGGTCTATCTCTACAGTATGAAGGATCAGTTGCGTACAGGATAGTGTGGCTTACTCCTAAATGAAATTGGACAATCCCAGTACGCTTGTGCGTGAGAGAGAGAGAGAGAGAGAGAGAGAGAGAGAGAGAGAACATTTCACAACGCGTGTACCTGTGGGAAATGTGTTCAAGTTAATTTCACGCTTCGGCATCGAGCATGGAAACATAGTCTGTATTAACGTGGCTGTACACCGTATGTGTCCTGACAGCGAGCATATATAGATTTGCTTCGATAATTGCGTTATCATTCAATTAAACAGCTCGAATGCATAAGAATACCAATTAATTTAATTTATCAAAAATTATTATCATCTCGGATAGTCCAGGGTAGAATTACACGGACCGGAGAGATATTTTGGAGAAAACGTTTCCTCCGCTCTCGGTCTCTCAGAACTAACTAGTTACACTAATAGCAAAGACTCGACTCGGTCTGGATCCGTAATTGAATTTTATGCGATCGCACGTCCCTTTAAATCCTACGCGAACAAAGTGTGTTTCCGTAATACTTGTCTTAGCACCCATTTCGATAAGAGGGGTGAATCATTTCATCTCCCTTCCCCGCATCCACCCCTTGGTCCTGGTACTTTGGTACTTTGCTTCCTTCTCTCATTTTACTCGCTCTGCATTCGTATCTCCTATCTCCGCCCACCAGCCATAAATTCTAGCTTCCAAGATACTTAAGTGCCAGTGTTTTCAGAGGTGAATAGGCAGATGCTCAACGCTACGATTTTCGGCGATACCAAAATCATGGCGCTAAATCGCAGCGACGAATCCGGAAGTAGGATTTTGGGATCATCGCCTCCCTTGATTTTGTGTATACCTTCATAGCCGAACTGAACCTGATAGTGAACGTGCAGATTGGAGGTTTTCTGGTCCTCATTGCTGGTTTCCAAAGCAACCCTTGGAACGAGGCCGGGAACTATAGAACTTTTTAAGATACATTAAAAAAGCCCACTCTTGAAATATTTTTAAGAAATTGAGATACCAGCTCTAGCTGTAGCACCTCAATTTTTGAAAAACGTTTCAACGCCTGGTCGTCCTTTTTAATACAGGGGTATGCAAGAGCCTTCCATTAACGTGGAAGATAATGTAAATTCTCCTGGTTATCACATTCCTTCAGCTATTCGAGTATTACCTGATTACAGAATCGAAGCGTTTCGCTTGACTGTATGCGTTCAGGCACTTAGCGCTATCTCTATCTCTATCTCCCTGTGTACCTAGCCGTCTGGATGAAGGAAGACACAGTTATCTGGTTATCTAACGAAATCCCTGCTAGTCTAACCAGCTCGAGCTTTTACGCGTAGAACCGTGAGAGAAATTAACTAGGATTATGACCTTGAGCCGATTACTGTCTGGTTGCCAGAGTGTCAGGGAGCATCGTTCACATCGACTTTGGCTACTCGACGTTTCTATCAGGGATAATGGGGGGATGCATCAGGACGTCACTGAATCTTGGCTGACTGAGTCTTTATCGCGAATCCTTTGAAATTTTTACGGATATTAAAATTTATCAAAAGATACGTTCACTGTGCGTAATACAATTTTTTTTCACCATTTTATAACTTCCTACGCCAAATTACCCAAGGGTATATTTTTTATAAGCTGTCAAAGCTATTAGTAGACCGAACGATAAAATTGATAATACACCTAAAATGGTTGTACCCTTAAAATTCTTGTTATCAAATTTTTTTTTTCATATCAAACATTTTTATATCACGATTCACTTTCGCTATTCGGTCGCACAATCAAATTCTTTTGATCTTTTCTTAAGCGTATATATGATAATTACGTTGAATTGTCAATAAAAGTAAAATAGGGGTTGTAACAGACCACCGCCAGGAGCCCAGTAGCAATAATTGACGATATAAAAAGAACTGGTCTTTTTTTACGTTTTCGAGTTCAATTGAATGAAAAGACTCTCATTACGCATTCGTATACCGTTCCCAGCCATAGAAAGCTAATGAACTGACAACTGAAAAACTACCTCGAGAAACGTTGGACCGACTCGAACGAACGCAAATTAATAAACGCGGATAACTCGTAAAGTCGAATTTTCATCCGCGCGATTAGATAACGATCAACGAGATCAATCGGTTCGACGAATACAAAAAGGATTGGCCAGCTTGCTAAAAAATTACCGCGTCATTAAATTCATCGATAATTTCGAATATTTTTTGACAATAAAGAAGACAAAATTTTCATTAGATTTCAAAAATCCATCGTGCACTCCGTTAGCGACCGATCGCATTTCAAAATCTCCCTCGAGCCATGGAATAAGAATTTAACACGCTATAAAAAATCAGTATGCTCCACTCCTCTCCGAGAAACAACCCCGTAAAATGGAAAGTCACACGGTCGTCCAGCTTTCCCGATCTCATAAATAAAGAGGGTGGCGGCACTTCAACCCCTTCAAGAAAATCCTGAGGATTCGCAAGAGGACCTGCAACCTACCCCATCGTCAAAGGTATTGAGAATTGGAACGATATCCATTCTCATCCGCATCCCCTAGTCAGAGTTGAGATACTGTTAGAGAGATATATATAGGTTATCTAATAGCCGAATACGCTTACAGACACCCACTCACTACGTGCTATACATATATCTACATATCATTGAAAGTCGCTACGGATATATATATAACACGTGACACAGCCAAAGGTACGTTAGCTATCACCCAATATCCATTCAACGTCGCCCAACGGTGCTAGTAAAATGGTCTGGCGGTGGGATTTGGTAGTTGGTGATGTTTCGCAGTTGGTCTATACGTAATACGAAAAAGAGGGGACGCGCGCGCGCCCCCAACTAGATTTACAGTCGTTTTATTGCTGACGGGTGCGACGGGCATAGTTCGTTTTACGAATACTAGATGGGATGCCGTCCCCTGGATTTTTCATGGCGATGGAATTTCGTTATTTCACAACCCGAAAGGGATGAGGATGACATCCTCTACCGGGTCGAGCAGTGACTTCCGATATAGCTGCCAATAAAATGCTCCAGCAGGAAGCATCGGGCACCAATAGAATACTTGACATTCTAACCCGATCTAACCTTTAGACAAAGTCAACGGACAGTTGCAAGACGAGCTACTGGCAAATTCACGTGTTCACATACGTCAAATTATAATATACCCGGCACTAAATAATAACGCGTTCCTGGCCATTTACCTTAAAGTCCAGAAAAAAACAAAATTAAAGTCACCACGCGTGAACGTCGTGCGACAAAGAATGTCTGTAATGCAATGGAAAGGTGCAAAGGTGAAATTGCGCAATTCCACGGATTGCTGACACACTGCAAAATGCTCCCTGCAGACGCAATGGGATATGGATTCGACTGGGAGAGAGGTGTACGACTACTGTGAATCATGTTTAAATTGAATAATGCTTGTTTCGCGAAACTGCCCTCCATCGTGTGATAACGTTTGAAAATGATAATATGTAATTCGATTAATGTCCCTTGCAATTTGAAGGTATCAATGAAAACGTTAACGACGATCGCCATTATCGAACCTATCCTTCGATCTCTTTGTCACTGTCTTTATCTACCTGATATTATATAATCATCCCCCTCGCTCCTACCCTAACCTCAATCCCTGTCTCCGTCTCTGCCACGAACAACTCGTTTCACATTGTCAAATATTGCGACAGCGTTATCCAGCCGTGGAAATTGGCTATGGGAATGTTTGTCCATGCATAATGGAATGAATTGATTGTACAGCTGCCAGATAGTCCTGGTATCGATGTTTACTTATCCTTAATCAATCATACGTCCGTAAAGTTTTGGACTACTTGGGGGAAAAGGGAGAGTATTCCCAAAGTATAAGTAAGGTATGGAGAGAGCCCAGTGACCATAATGACCTAAAGTTTATACGAGGTCACGCATGCTTTCAATCTCTCTACGATATTCCCAAGTACTGTGTTCTTCTTCAATGTGTGCCCTTTTCCTTGATATCAATCGGCGACGAATTCCCAGCTGATGTCAATTGATCCTACGTAATGGATTAGGAATGAGGTTAGGTTAGGCTCCCACTACACAATCCATATACCAACCAATTGGAATACTTGATCGGCACTATTCAGATTACATTATCAGTGTTTGCTTACCTGGGTATTCCTCGTGTAACCGTAACCCATGAATCTCTCGTCGTGACTCGGAGCGACGTCCTTTGCCACGTAGAAGGGCTCGTACAGGAATTCAAAGTTCGTCACATCGTGACAAACGTAGACCTTGCCTTCGTTTACGTACGCGTAACCCTTGTTACCTGGCTTGACGTCTTGAACCCATCTGAAATAAATGAATACCATGATGAATATTGAAAAAGGGTTCTGTTCCAAGCTAATCAGCTCTCTTTCTATTGTTGGGTTTGATTTACACTATCATTAATCGACGTGCACCGAGTAACGTACATTTTTCCTTTTATTTTAATGAAAAGACACAGGAATCGCTCCAGCTGAATACTGACCTTGTGAAGTTGGTGGCGAACTGGTTGTGAATGAAGACCTTCTGATGAAACGGTCTGGCAAGTCCCTTCTCAGCGATTCTAACCAGTTCAGATTTATTATACGGAAATCGAACACGCGTGTCCAGCTCATAGGTGGGTATAACGTAAGCGCACTTGTCGCAATTGGCACTTTTAAGAAATTCATTGAGCCCCTGAGTCAAATTGAAGCTCGGTATGATGTCAACATCCGTCAGAAACACATAGTCCGTCTGACAGTTCTTCCTGGCGAGATTGCGCAGATGATTCTGCGGATAGATATTCTGAACGCGCCAACTGGTTTGCTGACTGGATATACGCGAGACGAGCTGCTGAAGCGTGGCTTCCGGTTTAACGCAATCAACGTCCTCCGGTAGCTCGTGCCTCCTTGGCTGTTTAGTTGGCATCCTGTCCTTCGGCATCAGCAAAGAGAACAGTACCCTGTCCCTGATCGGAGGATAGCACTTCCTCAGGTAGACCAGGTACTTCTGGAGCACATCAAACTCCTCGTCGCCGGCGGCGTAAAGAGCTACCGATATTGGTCCAGTCCAATGATGAGCGACCTGGACGATCGAGTGCAGCTTCTCCACGGAGCTCTGAGTGGCCAGAGATACCAGATGGGACTCCGACAAGCTTGAGAATCCGGATCCAGTCAGCACAGCGTCAAAGGTCTTGAACAGTCGACGTGCGTCCCATCTTCCGCGACGGATGTCGATCATCAGAGTGTCCTCTTCGTCAGGAACCGTCTGGTAGCTCAGAACGGAACACGGCCGCGACGTTGCCACTTCCTGGGCAAACGAAGCCAGGTTCCATTCCGTGAACAGATTGGTCTCCAGCGGATGAGTCACGTCCCCGGAACGGCAGTTCTCCGACTGCAGCAGGAAGAAGGTGAGCAGCATGTTCGAGAAGGCCAGGATGATCACGCTGACCAGGCTTAGGTTCCATGGTCGGCATCCCAGCTGAAACAGGTGAAGCAAGCTCAGTCAATGATGGGAAGGCTAACGATAAGCGGAAGGGTTTCTCTAGGAAATCCTTATTTTCATCCCTTAAACTGTACCACCTCAGCGTTACCCCTAAATTCGATCCCCCCGCGCCCTCGTTATAATTAGCCTAATAGCTTCTGCTAATTAGCTTCAATTCTCCACGACGCCTCGACAACCTTCTCCCTACTTCCCAGGGACCTCTCATTATTTAAACGCTTAACCGGGAAGACTCACTTATCGAAGCTCAAACTTTAGGGGATGATCTTACAAACTCTCCGTAGCTAGGCTACTCACCCGTTATCTATTCATCCCCTACCATTATCATCCCTCTTCACCCAATAACAATCCCAACTCTCTCTCTCTCTCGCAATTGTACCCAACTGACGTCACACCCCCCACCATCCGCCAGCTCCATCTCTCTTTCCGCGAAACAGTCACGCTGTATAATAATGTTTACCCGGAGCATTACAAACTACCCTTTTAAATTGTCTTCATTGTTACACGAAATTCTCATTAAGAGTGCCATTGTCTCGTTATTGGACAGCCACCGCTGTGTCAGACGTGAAACACCCTGTGCTACCAGGTGCATATCAACCAGGGTACTATAGCTTGCATACACGGGCTGCACTTGGTGCAGCTGCATTACTGAATAAGGTACCTAGCTATATGTATATGTATATACGATCATGACCCATATGTAGAGTACAGGAGGGACACGGACGAGTGACAAGGTCCCCGCGAAAATGCAGTGTCGAAAGTGAACTAGGATCTGCAAACTGGTCTTTCGCTATAAAATACCTTGAACCAAGAAGTCAGCCGAGAGATCTCGTAAATTAAACCACTAACCCGTTAATACCTGGAGCTTACGTGCGGCAGCTATCCGACGCGAAGCATCGTATTTGAACGTGGTGCGGATTACTGGTTCAACTCGTCCATTATTTATATGTAGAAACTCTACGAACACGCGTCTCCGACGATGCAAAGGCATTTTGCCATTTTAGTCATACACCAATGAAAATTCATGGAGATGAAAAAACAAAATTTTTTAATATTCTAAAAAATTTTTATAGGCTATTTCGAGAAAGCGTTTCCCGATTTAAAGTGATATACGTGGTTGGACAAGGAAAAAAAAAATGATCTAGAGCTACGTGTAATGCAAATAACGTTTTACGAAAGGAACAGGGAAAATACATATTTATCAGTGATACTCAATGGTATCGGGTTGTAAGAGTGATTTACTTTCTAATTAATCGCAGATTTCAAGTTCGTCCCGTGAAACTCTCGGATGTCGCGCGGGAAACTGGAAACGGGTTATAAATCCCTCTCGACGCGTAGATACCTCGACTCTACGATGTAATGTCTCTGGGTATAAACGGGCGTCGCGACGCAGCATCGTACTTCGAAACTAACGATAAGTCGTTACGTCGGCCATCACCTACCATCGCGTATTTCTACCTCAGACTTGTTCCCATCGTCTTGATTTACTGCAAAACCTGTCTGATGTATCGAGCTGTCTCAGTGCCCTAAGATACCTACACGTATATATATATATATATATATATATATATATATATATATATATATATATATAGACACACACACACACACACACACACACACACACACACACACACACACACAGGTAGTCCTCGA